>SZWC01002453.1:138013-156635 GCA_023375785.1 Penium margaritaceum | reverse complement strand
TGTTGGCTAAATCTGGTAGAATCTGGCTTTGATAACAAATACTAGATCTAGAGGAGAGAGGGAGCCTTGGAGCAGCGAGCATGTGTGATTTGAAGGGCATCACTTGTGCTGAAGAATGGTTGTTCAATCACTCAAAATGATGGAGTACATATAGAGCTAGAGCTTGGGCAAGTCAGCCCTCTCACAAGCCACACCACTTAGCCATGGAGGCTAAGGCTCACACACTAGAGTCCATAATCTCACACAAGGGAGGAAATCAGCCTAGCAATCAGGCTGACCACTCACACACGACCTAGAGAGCTGAAGAATGCTCTCATGGCACACTCCTAGTAGTCACATAACCCACAAACCCATGGAGAATCACCATGTGTCCATGGCTAGCACACAAGGATCTCACCTCACCTAAAAAGTAAGGAGAGGTACCTTTATCCTAGTCAGCACACTCTGACAATGCAATCCTAAGGCCAAGGATATTTTTGGATATTTCTCCCATCAGGTCTTGATCCTCGACCTCTTGCCTTTTTCTTTTCTCAGGCTAAGCCATGGAGCCATCACCCATGCCCACCCAGACATCGACGGTCCATGACCCCTGAAACTTTGAAAGTTCATATCTCCCAATCCGACTGTTGGATCGGTCTCAAACTTGGGCCGTAGACATTTTGTTACCTGATCTTTCGTATGGTGAAGTCGGATTGGCGATCCGAGCAGGCATCTGGTACTTTCCTGGAACTTGCTTCTGTGGACCTGAAACTGAGCCAGATGGCTCCATGAACTTGCACAACCCACCATTAACCTGCTCGAGAGTGAGCATTGAGGGTGTCGTCATACTGCTTGTCTGCTTGTCAGCTTCGCTGAGGTCGATGTAGTCCGGTGTAGGTTGTTGTCTACTATCTGTTTATAAGGTACAGATCCATTGCTTATCCCTTAGTCGCTGATCACCTAGAAACAGAAAAAATACACATTGGCAAACCTAGGGTCGTGCCGCCAAGGGCCCAGCTTATCCAGGTAAGGACCCAAGGGTCGTATCTCCAAAGACAAAGCTTCTCCTGGGCCCTTGTTTGCTAAGTGCCAATACGCGCCGTTGGAGTTGATAGAGCAGATGGAGCTGATGCATGATCAAATATAGAGAGGGCAAGAGAGTGCACAGTGTTGGAACTTGAGGAGAGAGAGAGCCTTGGAGCAGCGAGCATGTGTGATAGGAAGGGCATCACTTGTGCTGAAGAATGGTTATTCAATCACTCAAAATGATGGCGTACATATAGAGCTAGAGCTTGGGCAATTCAGCCCTCTCACAAGCCACACCACTTAGCCTTGGAGGCTAAGGCTCACACACTAGAGTCCATAATCTCACACAAGGGGGGAAATCAGCCTAGCAATCAGGCTGACCACTCACACACGACCTTGAGAGCTAGAGAATGCTCTCATGGCACACTCCTAGTGGTCACATAACCCACAAACCCATGGAGAATCGCCATGTGTCCATGGCTAGCACACAAGGATCTCACCTCACCTAAAAAGTAAGGAGAAGTACCTTTATCCTAGTCAGCACACTCTGATAAGGCAATCCTAAGACCGAGGACCTTTTAGGATATTTCTCCCATCAGGTCTTGACCCTGGACCTCTTGCATTTTTCTTTTCTTAAGCTAAGGCATGGAGCCATCACCCATGCGCACCCAGACATCGACGGTCCATGACCCCCGAAACTTCGAAAATTCATGTCTTCGAATCCGAGCATTCGATCGGCCTCAAACTTGGACCGTAGACATTTTCCCACCTTATCTCTCAATTGGTGAAGTCGGATTGGAAATCGGAGCAGGCATCTGGTACTTTCCTGGAACTTTCTTTTGTGGACCTGAAACTGAGCCAGATGGCTCCTTTCCCAACAATCTCCCACTTTGCCGTAGTCAGAGTGGGCTGAGTCCACATGCCTTCATGCAGAACTGCTGCTTCTCACGGGTCATAGCTTGGTGCAAAAATCAGCGACCTGCTTGCTGGTTGGAGTAAACTCCAGCTTGATAGCACCCTCCTGCACCATGTGCCTGATGAAGTGATATGTGATATCAATGTACTTCGTGCGTGCATGGTGATCAGGATTCTTGGCGAGTGCGATTGCGCTCTGGTTGTCGACGCGCACAGGAACTGGAACTGCTAAACTCCCACTCATCTCTGCCATGAGACGTTGGAGCCAAACTGCTTCCTTGGCTCCAAAGCTGAGAGATACGTACTGAGCTTCAGTACTTGAGGTGGCCACGACCACCTGCCGCTTGCTGCACCAGCTGATGGCTCCACCATTCATGGGCAACACATGTCCAGAGATGGACTTGCGGTCCTCAGGGTTTGAAGCCCAATTTGCGTCTGTGTAGCCGATGATGCTGTTGTCATTGCCGTTGTAGGAGATGTCGATGTTGATGGTTCCAGCAAGGTAGCGGAAGATCCGCTTCACTGCCTTCTGGTACTCCGGTCCGGGATTAGCCATGTGCTGGCTGAGAGCTGTCACAGCCTGTGCGAGGTCCGGCCTGGTTGCCACCATCAGGTACATGAGATTGCCGACGGCGCTCTGGTACTTCTGCCGCTCAGTTGCATTTGCTTCTCCATTGAACCTCACGAGGTACTGCCGCGTCTCCAGCGGTGTGCCGATGGGTTTTGCCTCTGCCATGTCGAGCCGCTGCAAAACCTCCTAGATGTAGCGGCTCTGCTGCAGCGAGAGAGAGCGTGTCTTGCGGTCACGCATGATCTGGATACCGAGGAAGTATGATGCCTCCCCAAGATCAGACATCTGGAAGCGCTCTTGCATGGCTTCCTTGAACTCTTCCAGTACAGACATGCTGTTGGAAAGGAGGAGCATGTCATCCACATAGACAATGATGATGAGGATCTCATGCTCATGCTGCCAGCGATACACGCTGTAGTCACACTCGCTGCGCTAAAAACCCATGCACTACAATGCCGCATCCAACTTCTGGTTCCAAGCACGCGACGCTTGCTTGGGGCCGTACAGCGACTTCTGCAGCTTGCAGACCAGGTGGTCTTGGCCATCCATGACGAACCCCTCCGGCTGCTCCATGTAGATCTCCTCCTCCAAGTCACCATTCAAGAATGCCGTCTTGACATCCATGTAGTGAACCTCGAAGTCCTCAGCTGCTGCATAAGAGAGCAGCGTGCGCACAGAGGAAAACTTTGGAACGGGGACAAAAGTTTCTCTGTAGTCGATGCCCTCCTGGTGCGAGTAGGCCTTGGTGACCAGCCTCGCCTTGTACTTTTCCAGGTTACCATCTGCTCCCCGCTTCTTCTTGAACACCCACTTGCACTTGATCACCTTACGTCCTGGTGGACGCTCAGTCAGCTCCCACGTGCCATTGTCCAGCTGCGACTGTATCTCCTGTTGCACGGNATAAGAGAGCAGCGTGCGCACAGAGGAAAACTTTGGAACGGGGACAAAAGTTTCTCTGTAGTCGATGCCCTCCTGGTGCGAGTAGGCCTTGGTGACCAGCCTCGCCTTGTACTTTTCCAGGTTACCATCTGCTCCCCGCTTCTTCTTGAACACCCACTTGCACTTGATCACCTTACGTCCTGGTGGACGCTCAGTCAGCTCCCACGTGCCATTGTCCAGCTGCGACTGTATCTCCTGTTGCACGGCTTGTGCTCAATCTGCTGCATCCGGTGCAACCATGGCCTCCTTGTATGATGTTGGCTCATCTGAATCTGCTGCAACTGCAACGTTTATCTGTTCTGGTTTCTGCAGCATCCAGAAATGGCCGCGCTCACCTGGATTGTAACGCACCCTAAGTGGGTACCTGCGACCTGGTGCTGGAGCGTTAGCGGGCGGCTGGCGCGGTGCTGCTAGCACAACTGCTGCTGCTGGTGGTGCTACATCTCCCTCCTCTGCTTCTGCCGATGAGGCTGCTGTATCTGCAACATCAGACATGGGAGAGTAGAGTGATTCTCCCATTGTCACAGTAGAGGAAGGATCGGGAGAAACTGGGTCAGGAAGAATTTCTGCTCCCACTGTCTCGTCACCTGCTGGTTCTGATGCCTCTTCACACACGATGTTTGTGCCAATGACGTTACTCTCGTTGAAGACAACATCCCTGCAGATAATGACGTGGCCTGTATCCCTCTCGTAGAGGCGATACACCTTGCTTGCCACGTCATAGCCAATCATCAGCATCTGTGCCCTCTTCGCATCCCACTTTTGCCGCTTCTCTTTTGGCACGTGCATGTGCGCCAAGCTGCCAAACGCGCAAAGATGACCTACGCTTGGCTTCTTGCTGAACCACGCCTCGTACGGCGTCATCTGCTCCAGGGCCTTGGTTAGACTGCGGTTCTTGATGTAGACCCCAGTGCTCACGGCTTCAGCCCAGAAGTCGTAGGTCAGCCGAGCCGCGTGCAGCATGGAGCGCGCCGACTCCACAATGGTACGGTTGGCGCGTTCTGCTACACCGTTCTGCTGCGGCAAGTACGGTGCGGTACACTGCGCCTTGATGCCAGCTGCTGCGAGGTAGTCTTGGAACTCCTTGCTAAGGTATTCTCCAGCACCATCGCTGCGCAACGCCTTGATCTTCTTGCCAGATTGGTTCTCCACCATGGCCTTGAACTCCTTGAACCTGTCAAAGCACTGGTCCTTGGAGGAAAGGAAGTACACAGCGGTGTAACGGCTGAAATCTTCAATGAAGGTGAGAAAATACCTAGAGCCTCCAAAGCTCTGGGTCTGCATCAGTCCGCACAAGTCCGTGTGGACCACCTCCAACACCTCTTTTGCACGCTCCCCTGCTCCAGAGAATGCCTCGCGGTGTTGCTTCCCCTCCAAACATCCGATGCATAACTGCTGCTCAAAGTTAGAGATGGTAGGCAGGTCACGCACCATCTGCTTTGCTTGAAGCTGCTGCAAGGCGCGCATGCCGATGTGGCCGTAGCGCGCATGCCAGATCTCACCATCTGTTGCCTGCACCACTGCTGCAAGACTTTGCTCACGCGGGATCTTGGTCGCCCCTCGCAGGCGGTACATGTCGCCCTCCTTCACCGACTTGGCCAACTCCTCTCCTGTTTCCTTGTTGAGGATGTAGCCATAGTCATCATCGAAGACAACGCGGAGTCCTGTGTTGGTGAGAGAGGACACTGAGAGAAGGTTGAACGCAGCATCAGGCACATACAGCACGCCATGGAAAACTCCCACTTCAATGCCACGCGGGGTCTCCAACCACATCTCCACAATCCCAATCCCCTCAGCATACACCACCCGATCATCACCCAAAGCAATCAGCCGAGGAGGAATGGAGAGCAGTTGTGTGAACCACTCCTTGTGGTGCGTCAGACTATTGGTACACCGCGAGTCCTTGTACCACGCAAGATCCGCCTATTCCTTCTGCGACATGTCAGACTTCGCCATGACCAGGCGGTCGCGCACCTCCTTGGCGACGTTCATGTTGCCAAAATGGCGCACTCTAGTCTGGTTCTGCTACTACTGCTGCTGCTGTTGCTGCTGCTGCCGTTGTTGTGATTGCTGCTGCAGTTGCTGTGGAGATTGCTGCTTTTGCTGCTGCTGCTGCTGTTCCTTCTGGTCCCTCTTGAACTTGAAGCACTCTTTCTTGTAGTGCCCCTCTTTTTGGCAATGATGGCACTTGCCCTTCTTCTTGCCTCTCTGCTGCCTGGACTGCTGCTGCTGCTGGTTGCATGAGCCCATAGCCATGAAAGCTGCTTCACTGTTGCTGCCGCCATTGCGCTTTGCTGCAGTGCGACGCAATTCCACCTGCACCAGGTGTGTACAGATGAAGTCGAAGGCGAGAGTTGGCTGGCACTCCAGCGTCTCTCGCACCGTGTCGTAGCTGGTTGGGAGTCCCCTCAGCAAGAGGAGGATGAAGCGCGTCTCTTCTACAGGGTTGCCGGCTGCTCTCAGCTGCTTCGCCAGCTCCTTTGCTTTGTCCAGATACGCCTCCATCCCTTGACCACCCTGCATTTTCAGCGCCATCATCTTTTCCTCCAAAAGCATGAGGAATGCAGGATCCTTGCTCTCATACTTCTTGCACAACGTGTCCCACCCCTCCTTTGCAGCAGCCTTGTAACTCACGTACTGAAGATGCGGGTTGGAGATGGTGTTGATAAGCAACCTATAGGCCTGCCTGTCCTTCTTCCACTCCTCATACGTCGCTGTTACAGCTTCAGAAGAACCTGCATCAGCTGCACCCTTTTGCGGCGTCTTCCCCGCCACCACCTGCGCTGCGGTGATGCCTTTTGCCAGTGGAACTGGAGCCGGCTCGTCGCCGCTCACCACCTCCCACAAGCCCCTCTCCTCCAAAGGAAGGCGGGTACGGATCTTCCAAGACGTGAAGTTGGCGCGTCACTCCAGCCTCTCCAAAGGCTGGGCTGCTGTCACAACTCCAGCTACTGCCATTTTGAGCCTTGGTGATGCTCAGCGCTGCCCTTGGATGGCGGTGCTACCCCTGCTTCTGCTGTTGCTTTTGCCAGAAATCTGTCTGACAGAAAATGGACTGTAGATGCAAGTAGACTGGGAATTTTAAAAAACTGAGCCCACCACTGGAAAATTCAGCTCAAAACCTTTCCGATCAACCCATAAAACAGGGTCATCAACAGGGGATTTCAAAAGATATGCCCTTTTGAAAACAGGGTATGCTTCTGCTCCTACTCCAACTCAGACCAGCCAGCTTGTAAACGGCGTTTCTCCCAAACGAATCAATTGAATACAAATAATTTTGCATCAATGGAAAGCTTAGGAAAAATACTACAATTCGCATGGCGAATTCAAATTTGACAAAGAAACAAAAGAATTTTGGCCATCACAAGGCGATAGTCTTACTCATAGAGAAGATTGTAGCCCTGGCCGACCTTGTTTTGAGAATGACTCTCAATCCGACCGTTGGATGTTCGTGATCTTGGGCTTGTTGGAAACGTTGTCTCTTGAACTTAATGATCAAGTGGTCCATTGTCAAATCTTGTGAAGGTTTCACCCCAACCCGTTACTCTCAAAGTGACGGCCTTTGCTGGCTGAAAGTGGCAGAACCTGGCTCTGATACCAAATGTTGGAACTTGAGGAGAGAGAGCCTTGGAGCAGCGAGCATGTGTGATTGGAAGGGCATCACTTGTGCTGAAAAATGGTTATTCAATCACTCAAAAATGAAGGAGTACATATAGAGCTAGAGCTTGGGCAAGTCAGCCCTCTCACAAGCCACACTTCTTAGCCTTGGAGGCTAAGGCTCACACACTAGAGTCCATAATCTCACACAAGGGAGGAAATCAGCCTAGCAATCGGGCTGACCACTCACACACGACCTTGAGAGCTAGAGAATGCTCTCATGACACACTCCTAGTGGTCACATAACCCACAAACCCATGGAGAATCGCCATGAGTCCATGGCTAGTACACAAGGATCTCACCTCACCTAAAAAGTAAGGAGAGGTACCTTTATCCTAGTCAGCACACTCTGACAAGGCAATCCTAAGACCAATGACCTTTTTGGATATTTCTCCCATCAGGTCTTGACCTTGGACCTCTTGCCTTTTTCTTTTCTCAGGCTAAGGCATGGAGCCATCACCCATGCGCACCCAGACATCGACGGTCCATGACCCCCGAAACTTCGAAAATTCATATCTCCGAATCCGACCGTTGGATCGGCCTCAAACTTGGACCATAGACATTTTGCCACCTGATCTTTTCAATGGCAAAGTCGGATGAGCAATCGGAGCAGGCATCTGGTACTTTCTTGGAACTTGCTCCTGTGGACCTGAAACTGAGCCAGATGGCTCCTTTCCCAACACACAGAAGCCTACCTTATAACTAGTCAGAATGGGCCCATAACCATGTGTCCATGTGCCTGAGGCGACGGTCGAGAAAACGGGTTCCGACATAATGGTTCACGCTGACCGCTCTTGGTATTGCAACCACGAGATGATATCACACTCAGAGCCAAGGTTCCACAGTGAACAGTATGTAGGGGTCATTTCTTTGGACTGTGTCCTAAGCAACTGGTCAGTTTCTCACGCGGAGCAAACTACCGGGCCTTAGACCGACCAATTCTTCTTTAGTCTCAACTTCTGGTGGACAACTCTGTGAAAAGTCTCAAAGGTAAGAATTGTGCTCAATGACAAGTAACTGGCAGGTTCTTATAGTCCTACAGCCGGCATCTAGCCTAGGCAAGCAGTGGCTCCTTGGATCAGCCACTTTGGGATCATCCCCCCTACCTACATCGCGCTCCTTGTGACCCTTATTATGCCCTTTTCTGCCATCGGCCAGAATTAGGTCTGACAGCAAGTAGGGTTTAGCTCTTAGTCACGGTTCACACTGCGCTATCCATTTCACCTTATACGCTCTTCTTTTTTTGACTTCTTTCTCGCGTATTCTCACTCTCACTTCCTCGACGAATTATTCACGGTTCAATCCTACGACTATGCTAGTTATTTACGAGAAATAGGTCACACATGTCCCTAATCCTATCAAGTCACCAATGATCAGTTCAACCCTACGACTATGCTAGTTCCGTTCACCCGCGTTCCACCGTCGACGACCAATTATCCGCCGTATAGCTTAAATTCTGCCAATACATTCCCTCCTGATGTTATAGATAGGATAACTTGAATATCGCCATGGTTATTCTGACGATACTCTTTCTCACCATTTCACCACCAATGGGCAATCATTCACTGGATGAGATGATGTCGAATAAGTTATCCTACTGACGAAAACAAAGTAATGTGAACAATCAAACTTGGTTGCTTTTAGTCCATCAACAATCCATGAATACACTCACACATGTAACATCCTTTCACTAGACATGCAATCCCTCCTCTACATGTCACCCACCAGCATGCGCAAACTGTAGGCCTCCTGAGTCGACGGATCCTCGATCGAAACTGGTTCTTGCAAGAAGACAGTGCGGCTCACGTCGCCTTCCTCGCTTGTCCGTAGGGCATCGCGTTGCAAGTCCAGCTGCCCGTCCACGCATCGACCTGCATGAGAACTTGCGCGTATTGTATTGTGCTCCCGCAGACGGAAGAGCTCTAGTTGATACCGCTGGTAGGCCCGGAAGGCCTCGGCCCGTTCTTCAGCTGCTTCTGCAACGTGTCGTCTGACGTCACGAGCCACCTCCTACCAACTCTCCACGGGACGGGATTCGTCATCACGGGGAAGTCTCCGGAGCCACGGTTGCCAGAACAGCTCCAGGCCCCTACTAGCGGGATGATGCGATCACTCCATCACTCTCAAGACTCTCCGTACACCTAGCCGATGAGGTACATTGTAGCAGCTACAGATGGCGTAGAAGTTCTCTGTTGAGTCTCGGGCGGCTCTGCTTGAGTTGGGCGGCTGGAGCTCCCGCGGGAATTTAGGACCAATCCATGACGGCTCCGTTGTATACTCCTCAGGAAGGGGCCTTCCCATCCGGGGATGGTTGGACACTCACGCCCACACACACATACTCTGCCTTCTCTAACCTCTCTACTCTAGCTTGTCGGGAGATAGGACACGGTTCTCATTGGACTATCTGGATTGATTGAGGGGCAGCAATCTCTCAGTCATACTGGTGGCCACTAGACTCGTCTCCCACACTGGGATCGGGTCCGGAGTCGGTTGTAGGGGCACTGAATTGAGTGCCACTGGCATTGGGTATAAGCATCTCAGCGGTCTTCAGCAACGGCAGTCAGTTGGTCGTTTATTTGACGAACAGTAGCCAAATCTCCTCCTGTTCTTCTTCTCTTATCCTTCCTTCGCGTGATGCTTCCTAGACCTCCCACTCCACTGCTGGCTGGCCCATTTTGTGGCTTGCACATCAAAACGCCCTTGGATAAGGTGACTCGTATTCTGCCCCTCTCTTCGAGATTTGGACACAGCTCGACTACCATCAAGCCAGCCTCGCGCCGCTTTCCTTTCCTCTCAGCAGGTCTGGTCGAGTTCTGGTGTCCGCCGCAATATCTTCATTCGCGCCCCGTCACTCCTGGAGTCGAACTCCTCCTTTCGTATTTTCTTTTCATCCGTCGATGGTCGTCGGATCATCCATCGACCGCTTTCTCAGATTCTGACCCCAGGCCTTCTTTGCTTCTCCCCCTTTCCGGTGGATGAACGAAACATCGTTAGCACTATTATACCCTACTCCCGCTAAACAAGCTGGATGTCCTCGTCCATCCATCCTCCTTCCTTATTTCGTTCATCCCGCCCTCTTCCTTCTGGTGCATCATTCGCCGCCTGGTTGGTGCACTCGTCTCCTCCCCAGCGCAGGTTCTTTAGTCCCCTATTCTGGAGATGAATACTCTTCCTCTGCCTACCTCATCCTCTCCATTCCATCCAACTCTGGGTGGGGCTTCTCCTGTCATATCCTTTCATTCTGTGCCTTGGGCCTCTGACATGGGGTCATCCTGTGTTCTTCTTCTCCTCTCCCTTCTTCCGGGTGCTTGTGCAATCGTCGCGCTGCTTCTTTCCGCCTTGGCTGCATCCTCCACCTTGCCTCATCACTCTCCTCGTTGGACATGCAAAGAGGCCCATCCAGCCCCGTCTGAGCATTCCTATAGCAGCGGACGCATGAGAGGTGCATCCCTTGGTGATAGCTGATGCAATGCTACCTGCGGATACGCACTGTGCCTCTACATTTGGCGCACGGCTAGCTGCACGAGGTTGTGCAACGTAAGCATTGATACAATGCAATACACCCCCCATGATGTAGCCTCCTCTCTCCCACCTTCTTCACACATTCAGTGCGTGAGAAGCATCCAATCTTCTCACAACATGGAGTCACCCATCTCAACTTCGTGGAGTAGTTGAACAATCCTCCTCAGTTGTGTCCGTATGCGGTCACACCCAACAACTACTACAGTTGTCCCGTCCATCGTCGTTTGTCTTGATACAAGCTATGTGCACGGCGTGCTTACAACAGTCGCACCTCCCATGTGGAGCCTCTAGTCGCCTCCTGCATCCATAGCATATGATGCCTGCCTCAGCGTTCTATTCCCGTCCCAGCATTGTTATGTTCTGTGTATGCCCCTGGTCCAATCAGCGGAAGATTTAGACTGGGTATGCACTGCGCTTGTAGCGCAAGTCCCCCAGCGACATGCAAGAGAGGCTAAGAGAGACAAGGCATGCACTACTCATCTTTGTGGAGTAAGTCCCCTTGGTCTACTCTTGGTAGTGTACCTGGTGCATGCTCCTTAGGACAACTTCCTATAGCCTAGTGGGTGAAGGTGCCGTCTCGCAAGCGAGAGGTCCGGGGTCGAATCCTCCCAGGACCAAATTTTCTTTGTGACTAAAAAGTGCCAAGGAAGCTTCCTAGAAGCCTCTAAGATCCAAGGTGGATCAAGCGCCACTTGGCGGTCACAGAGGATGCCATGTCATCAAAACTAATGACACTGACTCGGGTAGCCTTGGGGGGAGGTCCCTCCAAGGAGCCACTGGGAGCACTGACCAGAGACTATATAAGGCCTGGTCATTTGCATGTGATTGTATCATCATCTCTTACTCTTGAGACCTGGGAGAAAACTAATCCCTTGTTGGCCACCAAGAAAGAGTGTAAAGAACAAGTGCAAGTGCACACTTTGGTGTGTAGCATTGCCAGTTGGGTGAGAGTTTGGAACATTCTCCGGCCACGGTTGGGACAAGCTAAGTGAACCTTTCAGATTGGAAACACCACTCCGTGGGTGATCTCTGTTGGATCTGGAGGAGAGAGGGAGCCTTGGAGCAGCGAGCATGTGTGATTGGAAGGACATCACTTGTGCTGAAGAATGGTTGTTCAATCACTCAAAATGATGGAGTACATATAGAGCTAGAGCTTGGGCAAGTCAGCCCTCTCACAAGCCATACCACTTAGCCATGGAGTCTAAGGCTCACACACTAGAGTCCATAATCTCACACAAGGGAGGAAATCAGCCTAGCAATCAGGCTGACCACTCACACACGACCTAGAGAGCTACAGAATGCTCTCATGGCACATTCCTAGTGGTCACATAACACACAAACCCATGGAGAATCGCCATGTGTCCATGGCTAGTACACAAGGATCTCACCTCACCTAAAAACTAAGGAGAGGTACCTTTATCTTAGTCAGCACACTCTGATAAGGCAATCCTAAGACCAAGGACCTTTTTGGATATTTTTCACATCAGGTCTTGACCCTGGACCTCTTGCCTTTTTCTTTTCTCAGGCTAAGGCATGGAGCCATCACCCATGCCCACCCATACATCGACGGTCCATGACCCCCGAAACTTCGAAAATTCATATCTCCCAATCCGATCGTTGGATCGGCCTCAAACTTGGACCGTAGACATTTTGCCACATGATCTTTCCAATGGTGAAGTCCGATTGGCGATCGGAGCAGGCATCTGGTACTTTCCTGGAACTTGCTCCTGTGGACCTGAAATTGAGCCGGATGGCTCCCTTTCCAACAATCTCCCACATTGCCGCAGTCAGAGTGGGCTGAGTCCACATGCCTTCATGCAGAAGTGCTGCTTCTCACGGGTCACTGGCTTGGTGCAGAAATCAGCAACCTGCTTGCTCGTTGGAGTAAACTCCAGCTTGATAGCACCCTCCTGCACCATGTGNAAGGCAATCCTAAGACCAAGGACCTTTTTGGATATTTTTCACATCAGGTCTTGACCCTGGACCTCTTGCCTTTTTCTTTTCTCAGGCTAAGGCATGGAGCCATCACCCATGCCCACCCATACATCGACGGTCCATGACCCCCGAAACTTCGAAAATTCATATCTCCCAATCCGACCGTTGGATCGGCCTCAAACTTGGACCGTAGACATTTTGACACCTGATCTTTCCAATGGTAAGCTTGGATTTGCGATCAGAGTAGGCATCTGGTACTTTCCTGGAACTTGCTCCTGTGGACCTGAAACTAAGCCAGATGGCTCCTTTCCCAACAATCTCTACCTTGGTTGAAATACCAAGGACGGTCGGCGGTTTGCCTGTCGGCGCCGTTTACTCTAGACCGTGGCCAAGTGCGAAGTGACAAAGGGTTATGGGCCCACACTGATCGGGAAACTTGGTTCTTTGTACCACTGCTCAGTTCACGTGACAGGTACCTCCGCAGCAGACAAGACACCACTGCTCCATCTGCTTCATCGTCGGTCCACTTGGACCAAGGTACGCATTATGAGAGACCAGACGCGGATTGGACCCGTGGTCCACTTTTGCTCTCCACGGACAAGGAGCGAGGATACACTCTGCCATTATTGGTATGACCCTCGAGTCCTAAGCGGGTTACGCTCTGCCCTTGTGGGTATGACCCCGTGTCTGTGGGAGCACTTCCTCCATAATAGCTAAGAGACCATCGGCTGGAGGGGTATGCAACGGACTGCACCTTGAAAATCTATAGCTGTCATCAGCCTCATCAGCGTACATCGGCCTCAACGAAGCAGAACAGCAGATGTCGGAACTTGAGGAGAGAGGGAGCCTTGGAGCAGCGAGCATGTGTGATTGGAAGGGCATCACTTGTGCTGAAGAATGGTTTTTTAATCACTCAAAATGATGGAGTACATATAGAGCTAGAGCTTGGGCAAGTCAGCCCTCTCACAAGCCACACCATTTAGCCATGGAGGCTAAGGCTCACACACTAGAGTCCATAATCTCACACAAGGGAGGAAATCAGCCTAGCAATCAGGCTGACCACTCACACACGACCTAGAGAGCTAGAGAATGCTCTCATGGCACACTCCTAGTGGTCACATAACCCACAAACCCATGGAGAATCGCCATGTGTCCATGGCTAGCACACAAGGATCTCACCTCACCTAAAAAGTAAGGAGAGGTACCTTTATCCTAGTCAGCACACTCTGACAAGGCAATCCTAAGACCAAGGACCTTTTTGGATATTTCTCCCATCAGGTCTTGATCCTGGACCTCTTGCCTTTTTCTTTTCTCAGGCTAAGGCATGGAGCCATCACCCATGCCCACCCAGACATCGACGGTCCATGACCCCCGAAACTTTGAAAATTCATATCTCCCAATCCAAGTGTTGGATCGGTCTCAAACTTGGGCCATAGACATTTTGCCACCTGATCTTTCCAATGGTGAAGTTGGATCGGTGATCGAAGCAGGCATTTGGTACTTTCCTGGAACTTGCTCCTGTGAACCTCAAACGGTCGGATTCGGAGATATGAATTTTCGAAGTACATGAGACTGCCAACAGCGCTCTGGTACTTCTGCCGCTCAGCTGCATTTGCTTCTCCATTGAAACTCACGAGGTACTGCCGCGTCTCCAGCGGCGTGCCGATGGGTTTTGCCTCTGCCATGCCGAACCGCTGCAAAACATCCTTGATGTAGCGGCTTTGCTACAGCGAGAGAAAGCGTGACTTGCGGTCACGCGAGATATGGATACCAAGGAAGTATGATGCCTCCCCGAGATCAGACATCTGGAAGCGCTCCTGCATGGCTTCCTTGAACTCCTGCAATGCAGACATGCTGTTGGAAAGGAGGAGCATATCATCCACATAGACAATGATAATGAGGATCTCATGCTCATGCTGCCAGCGACACACGCTGTAGTCACACTCGCTGCGCTCAAACCCCATGCATTGCAACGCCGCATCCAACTTGTGGTTCCAAGCACGCGACGCTTGCTTGAGGCCGTACAGCGACTTCTGCAGCTTACAGACCAGGTGCTCCTGGCCATCCATGATGAACCCCTCCGGCTGCTCCATGTAGATCTCCTCCTCCAAGTCATCATTCAAGAATGCCGTCTTGACATCCATGTGGTGAACCTTGAAGTCCTCAGCTGCTGCATAAGAGAGGAGCGTGCGCACAGAGGCAAACTTTGCAACGGGGGCAAAAGTTTCTGTGTAGTCGATGCCCTCCTGCTGCGAGTAGCCCTTGGCGACCAGCCTCGCCTTGTACTTTTCCAGGTTACCATCTGCTCCCCACTTCTTCTTGAAGACCCACTTGCACTTGATCACTTTACGTCCAGGAGGACGCTCAGTCAGCTCCCACGTGCCGTTGTCCAGCTCCGACTGTATCTCTTGCTGCACACCTTGCGCCCAATCTGCTGCATCCGGTACAGCCATGGCCTCCTTGTATGACGTTGGCTCATCTGAATCTGCTGCAACTGCAACGTTCATCTGTTCTGGTTTCTGCAGCATCCAGAAATGGCCGCGCTCACCAGGCTTGTAACGCACCCTGAGAGGGTACCTCCGACCTGGTGCTGGAGCGTTAGCGGGTGGCTGGCGCGGTGCTGCTCGCACAATTGCTGCTGCTGGTGGTGCTACATCTCCCTCCTCTGCTTCTCCCGATGAGGCTGCTGTATCTGTAACATCAGACATGGGAGAGTAGAGTGATTCTCCCACTGTCACAGTGGAGGAAGGATCGGGAGAAACTGGGTAAGGAAGAATTTCTGCTCCAACCGTCTCGTCTGCTGGTTCTGCTGCCTCTTCACACACGATGTTGGTGCCGATGACGTTGCTCTAATTGAAGACAACATCCCTGGAGATGATGACGTGGCCTGTATCCCTCTCGTAGAGGCGATACGCCTTGCTTGCCACGTCGTAACCAATCATCAGCATCTGCGCACTCTTCGCGTCCCACTTTTGCCGCTTCTCTTTTGGCACGTGCATGTGCGCCAAGCTGCCAAACGCGCGAAGATGACCCACGCTCGGCTTCTTGCCGAACCACGCCTCGTACGGCGTCATCTGCTCCAGGGCCTTAGTTGGACTGCGGTTCTTGATGTAGACCACAGTGCTCACGGCTTCAGTCCAGAAGTCGTAGGTCAGCCGAGCCGCGTGCAGCATGGAGCGCGCCGACTCCACAATGGTACGGTTGGCGCGTTCTGCTACACCATTTTGCTGCGGGGAGTACAGCGCGGTACGCTGCGCCTTGATGCCAGCTGCTGTGAGGTAGTCCTGGAATTCCTTGCTCAGGTACTCTCCACCGCGGTCGCTGCGCAACGCCTTGATCTTCTTGCCAGATTGGTTCTCCACCATGGCCTTGAACTCCTTGAACCTGTCAAAGCACTGGTCCTTGGAGGAAAGGAAGTACACAGCAGTGTAACGGCTGAAATCATCAANTGCACCACTGCTGCAAGACTCTGCTCACGCGGGATCTTGGTCGCCCCCAGCAGGCGGTACATGTCGCCCTCCTTCACCGACTTGGCCAACTCCTCTCCTGTTTCCTTGTTGAGGATGTAGCCATAGTCATCATCGAAGACAACGCGCAGTCCTGTGTTGGTGAGAGAGGACACTGAGAGAAGGTTGAACGCAGCATCAGGCACATACAGCACGCCATGGAAAACTCCTACTTCAATACCACGCGCGGTCTCGAACCACATCTCCACAATCCCAATCCCCTCAGTATACACCACCCGATCATCAACCAAAGCAATCGGCCGAGGAGGAATGGAGAGCAGCTGTGTGACCCACTCTTTGTCGTGCGTCAGACTCTTGGTACACCCCGAGTCCTTGTACCACGCCAGATCGGCCTTTTCCTTCTGCGACATGTCAGACTTCGCCATGAAGAGGCGGTCGCGCACCTCCTTGGCGACGTTCATGTTGCCAAAATGGCGCACGCTAGTCTGAATCCGGTTCCTGCTGCTGCTGCTGCTGCTGCCGTTGCTATGACTGCTGCTGCTGTTGTTGTGGGGATTGCTGCTTTTGCTGCTGCTGCTGCAGCTCCTTCTGGTCCCTCTTAAACTTGAAGCACTCTTTCTTGTAGTGCCCCTCTTTCTGGCAATAGTGGCACTTGCCCTTCTTCTTGCCTCTCTGCTGCGCGGACTGCTCCTGCTGCTGGTTGCGTGAGCCCATGGCCATGAAAGCTGATTCACTGTTGCTGCTGCCGCCATTGCGCTTTGATGCATTGCGACGCAGTTCTACCTGCACCAAGTGCGTGCAGATGAAGTCGAGGTCGAGAGTCGGCTGGCACTCCAACGTCTCTCGCACCGTGTCGTAGCTGGTTGGGAGTCCCCTCAGCAAGAGGAGGATGAAGCGCGTCTCTTCCACAGGATTGCTGGCCGCTCTGAGCTGCTTCGCCAGCTCCTTTGCCCTGTCCAGATACGCCTCCATCCCTTCACCACCCTGCATTTTTAGCGCCATCATCTTTTCCTCCAAAAGCATGAGGAATGCAGGATCCTTGCTCTCATACTTCTTGCACAACGTGTCCCACCCCTCCTTTGCAGTAGCCTTGTCACTCACGTACTGAAGATGCGGGTTGGAGATGGTGTTAACAAGCAACCTGTAGGCCTGCCTGTCCTTCTTCTTCCACTCCTCGTACGTCGCTGGTACAGCTGCAGAAGAACCCGCATCAGCTGCACCCTTTTGCGGCGTCTTCCCCGCCACCACCTGCGCTACGGTGATGCCTTTGGCCTGTGGAACTGGAGCCGGCTCGTCGCCGCTCACCACCTCCCACAAACCCCTCTCCTCCAAAAGGAGGCGGGTACGGATCTTCCAAAACGTGAAGTTGGCGCGTCCCTCCAGCCTCTCCAAAGGCTGGGCTGCTGTCACAACGCCAGCTGCTGCCATTTTGAGCCTTGGTGATGCTCAGCGCTGCCCTTGGATGGTGGCGCTACCCCTGCTTCTGCTGCTGCTTCTGCCAGAAATCTGTCTGACAGAAAATGGACTGTAGGTGCCAGCAGACTGGGAATTGTGAAAAACTGAGCCCACCACTGAAAAAATCAGCTCAAAAACTTTCAGATCGACCCGTAAAACAGGGTCATCAACAGGGGATTTTGAAAGATATGCCCTCTTGAAAACAGGGTATGCTTCTGCTCCTACTCCAACTCAGACCAACCAGTTTGTAAATGGCGTTTCTCCCAAACGAATCAATGGAATGCAAATATTTTTGCACCAATGGAAAGCTTAGGAAAAATACTACAATTCGCATATGCCACGTTTTAAATTTAACAAAGAAATGAGAGAGTTATGGTCATCACAAGGCGACAGTCTTACTCATAGAGAAGAGTGTAGCCCTGGCCGACCTCGTTTTCCGCATAACTCTCAATCCAACTGTTGGATCTTCGTGATCTTGGGCGCGTTGGAAAGCTTGTCTCTTGCACTTGAAGATCGAGTGGTCGATCGTCAAATCTGGTGAAGGTTTCACCCCAACCCGTCACTCTCAAAGTGACGGCCTGTGCTGGCTGGAAGTGGCAGAACTTGGCTCTGATACCAAATGTTGGAACTTGAGGAGAGAGGGAGCCTTGGAGCAGCGAGCATGTGTGATTGGAAGGGCATCACTTGTGCTGAAGAATGGTTTTTTAATCACTCAAAATGATGGAGTATATATAGAGCTAGAGCTTGGGCAAGTCAGCCCTCTCACAAGCCACACCACTTAGCCATGGAGGCTAAGGCTCACACACTAGAGTCCATAATCTGACACAAGGGAGAAAATCAGCCTAGCAATCAGGCTAACCACTCACACACGACCTTGAGAGCTAGAGAATGCTCTCATGGCACACTCCTAGTGGTCATGTAACCCACAAACCCATGGAGAATCGCCATGTGTCCATGGCTAGCACACAAAGATCTCACCTCACCTAAAAAGTAAGGAGAGGTACCTTTATCCTAGTCAGCACACTCTGACAAGGCAATCCTAAGACCAAGGACCTTTTTGGATATTTCTCCCATCAGGTCTTGACCCTGGACCTCTTGCCTTTTTCTTTTCTCAGGCTAAGGCATGGAGCCATCACCCATGGCCACCCAGACATCG
>SZWC01002453.1:102763-116749 GCA_023375785.1 Penium margaritaceum | reverse complement strand
TGGCATGGAAGACCCAAAATCCCTCAGCACTCCTTTCCCCACGAAATGCAATCTCACCTCCGCCCACTTCCCCAGTACGGAAGCCGAGCGCCGCGAAATGCAGGATGTGCCATACCAGTCTGCGGTGGGTAGCATCATGTATGCCATGGTTGGCACGCGGCCGGACATCTCCTTTGTTGTGGGGCTAGTCAGTCGGTTCGTGGCCAACCCTGGGCCACTCCACTGGCAGGCCGTGAAGCGTATTTTGCGCTATCTCAATAAGACACGGCACATGGGGCTGCAGTACGGCGGCCTTCAAGGAACAGACCCTTTGCGCCTCAAGTGCTACACCAACGCAGATTTTGGAGGCAACTGGATGATAGGAAGTCCACCTCGGGCTTTGTGTGCCTTGTGAACGGTGGCGCTGTGTCGTGGGCCAGCCGCAAGCAAGACTCTGTCTCCATCTCAACCGCAGAAGCTGAGTACGTGGCACTGTCTGAGGTGTGCAAAGAGACGCAGTGGCTACGCAGCTTGCTCGCTAAGATACACGCACCACAAAAGGAGGCCACGGTCGTCCACATCGACAACGAGAGCGCGATGGACATCGCGTTCAAGGACACTCTCTCCAGGCGGACCAAACACATCGACATCTGCTATCACTACACGCGCGACCTTGTCGCCAAGGGAGTGGTAGATCTGCAGTACATCGCGACAAAGCAGATGCTCGCGGACTTCCTGACGAGGCCGCTGGACAGTGACCCGCACATGGCAGGGACACGGGGCATCGAGATGGTGAGCGCAGCAGCGAGGGCTGAACGGGCGGCCTACTTCACACGTGGCCAACATCGCTGGGCCCATGGCCGCAGCAGGAATCTGTTGGGAAAGGAGCCATCTGGCTCTGTTTCAGGTCCACAGGAGCAAGTCCCAAGAAAGTACCAGATGCCTGCTTCGATCGCCGATCTAAGTTCACCATTGGAAAGATCAGGTGGCAAAACATCTACGGCCCAAGTTTGAGACCGATCCAACGGTTGGATTGGGAGATATGAATTTTCAAAGTTTCGGGGGTCATGGACCGTCGATGTCTGGGTGGGCATGGGTGATGGCTCCATGCCTTAGCCTGAGAAAAGAAAAAGGCAAGAGGTCCAGGNTCAAGACCTGATGGGAGAAATATCCAAAAAGGTCCTTGGTCTTAGGATTGCCTTGTCAGAGTCTGCTGACTAGGATAAAGGTACCTCTCCTTACTTTTTAGGTGAGGTGAGATCCTTGTGTGCTAGCCATGGACACATGGCGATTCTCCATGGGTTTGTGGGTTATGTGACCACTAGGAGTGTGCCATGAGAGCATTCTCTAGCTCTCTAGGTTGTGTGTGAGTGGTCAGCCTGATTGTTAGGCTGATTTCCTCCCTTGTGTGAGATTATGGACTCTAGTGTGTGAACCTTAGCCTCCATGGCTAAGTGGTGTGCCTTGTGAGAGGGCTGACTTGCCCAAGCTCTAGCTCTATATGTACTCCATCATTTTGAGTGATTGAACAACCATTCTTCAGCACAAGTGATGCCCTTCCAATCACACATGCTCGCTGCTCCAAGGCTCCCTCTCTCCTCAAGTTCCAACATTTGGTATCAGAGCCAAGTTCTCCCACTTCCAGCCAGCACAGGCCGTCACATTGAGAGTGACGAATTGGGGTCAAACCTTCATCAGATTTGACAATCAACCACTTGATCTTCAAGTTCAAGAGACACGCTTTCCAACGAGACCCAAATCGCGAAGATCCAACGATCGGATTGAGAGTTATGCTCAAAACGAGGTCGGCCAGGGTTACACTCTTCTCTATGAGTAAGACTGTCGCCTTGTGATGACCATAACTCTCTGATTTCTTTGTCAAATTTAAAAATTGGCACATGCGAATTGTAGTATTTTTCCTACGCTTTCCATTGGTGCAAACATATTTGCATTCCATTGATTGGTTAGGGAGAAACGCCGTTTACAAACTGGCTGGTCTGAGTTGGAGTAGAAGCAGAAGCATACCCTGTTTTCAAGAGGGCATATCTTTCAAAATCCCCTGTTGATGACCCTGTTTTATGGGTCAATCTGAAAGTTTTTGAGCTGAATTTTCCAGTGGTGGGCTCAGTTTTTCAAAATTCCCAGTCTGCTGGCATCTAGAGTTCATTTTCTGTCAGACATATTTCTGGCAGAAGCAGCAGCAAAAGCTGGGGTAGCGCCGCCATCCAAGGGCAGCGCTGAGCACCATCAAGGCTCATAATGGCAGCAGCTGGCATAGTAACAGCAGCCCAGCCTTTGGAGAGGCTAGAGGGACGCGCCAACTTCACGTTTTGAAAGATCCGTACCCGCCTCCTTTTGGAGGAGAGGGGCTTGTTGGAGGTGGTGAGCGGCGACGAGCCGGCTCCAGTTCCACAGGCAAAAGGCATCACCGCAGCAAAAGGGTGCAGCTGATGCGGGTTCTTCTGCAGCTGTACCAGCGACGTACGAGGAGTGGAAGAAGAAGGACAGGCAGGCCTACAGGTTGCTTGTTAACACCATCTCCAACCCGCATCTTCAGTACGTGAGTGACAAGGCTACTGCAAAGGAGGGGTGGGACACATTGTGCAAGAAGTATGAGAGCAAGGATCCTGCATTCCTCATGCTTTTGGAGGAAAAGATGATGGCGCTGAAANGGAGAGGGGCTTGTGGGAGGTGGTGAGCGGCGACGAGCCGGCTCCAGTTCCACAGGCAAAAGGCATCACCGCAGCAAAAGGGTGCAGCTGATGCGGGTTCTTCTGCAGCTGTACCAGCGACGTACGAGGAGTGGAAGAAGAAGGACAGGCAGGCCTACAGGTTGCTTGTTAACACCATCTCCAACCCGCATCTTCAGTACGTGAGTGACAAGGCTACTGCAAAGGAGGGGTGGGACACATTGTGCAAGAAGTATGAGAGCAAGGATCCTGCATTCCTTATGCTTTTGGAGGAAAAGATGATGGCGCTAAAAATGCAGGGTGGTGAACGGATGGAGGCGTATCTTGACAGGGCAAAGGAGCTGGCGAAGCAGCTGAGAGCGGCCGGTAATCCTGTGGAAGAGACGCGCTTCATCCTCCTCTTGTTGAGGGGACTCCCAACCAGCTACGACACGGTACGAGAGACGATGGAGTGCCAGCCAACTCTCGACCTCGACTTCATCTGCACACACCTGGTGCAAGTGGAATTGCGTCGCTATGCAGCAAAGCGCAATGGCGGTAGCAGCAGTGAAGCAGCTTTCATGGCTATGGGCTCACGCAACCAGCAGCAGCAGCAGTCCGGGCAGCAGAGAGGCAAGAAGAACGGCAAGTGCCACTATTGCCAGAAAGAGGGGCACTACAAGAAAGAGTGCTTCAAGTTCAAGAGGGACCAGAAAGAGCAGCAGCAGCAGCAGCAGCAGCAGCAAAAGCAGCAATCTCCACAGCAACAGCGGGAGCAGTCACAGCAACGCCAGCAGCAGCAGCAACAGCAGAACCAGACTAGCGTGCGCCATTTTGGCAACATGAACGTCGCCAAGGAGGTGCGCGACCGCCTCTTCATGACGAGTCTGACATGTCGCAGAAGGAAAAGGCGGATCTGGCGTGGTACAAGGACTGTGAGAAGGACTCGGGGTGTACCAAGAGTCTGACGCACCACAAGGAGTGGTTCACACAGCTGCTCTCCATTCCTCCTCGGCCGATTGCTTTGTGTGATGATCGGATGGTGTATGCTGAGGGGATTGGGATTGTGGAGATGTGGTTGGAGACCCCGCGTGGCATTGAAGTGGGAGTTTTCCATGGCGTGCTGTATGTGCCTGATGCTGCGTTCAACCTTCTCTCAGTGTCCTCTCTCACCAACACAGGACTGCGCGTTGTCTTCGATGATGACTATGGCTACATCCTCAACAAGGAAACAGGAGAGGAGTTGGCCAAGTCGGTGAAGGAGGGCGACATGTACCGCCTGCTGGGGGCGACCAAGATCCCGCGTGAGTAAAGTCTTGCAGCAGTGGTGCAGGCGACAGATGGTGAGATCTGGCATGCGCGCTACGGCCACATCGGCATGCGCGCCTTGCAGCAGCTTCAAGCAAAGCAGATGGTGCGTGACCTGCCTACCATGTCTAACTTTGAGCAGCAGTTATGCATAGGATGTTTGGAGGGGAAGCAACACCGCGAGGCGTTCTCTGGAGCAGGGAGCGTGCAAAAGAGGTATTGGAGGTGGTCCACACGGACTTGTGCGGACCGATGCAGACCCAGAGCTTTGGAGGCTCTAGGTATTTTCTCACCTTCATTGATGATTTCAGCCGTTACACTGCTGTGTACTTCCTTTCGTCCAAGGACCAGTGCTTTGACAGGTTCAAGGAGTTCAAGGCCATGGTGGAGAACCAATCTGGCAAGAAGATCAAGGCGTTGCGCAGCGACCGTGGTGGAGAGTACCTGAGCAAAGAATTCCAAGACTACCTCGCAGCAGCTGGCATCAAGGCGCAACGTACCGCGCCATACTCGCCGGAGCAGAATGGTGTAGCAGAACGCGCCAATTGTACCATTGTGGAGTCGGCGCGCTCCATGCTGCACGCGGCCCGGCTGACCTACGACTTCCGGGCTGAAGCCGTGAGCACTGCGGTCAACATCAAGAACCGCAGTCCAACCAAGGCCGTGGAGCAGATGACGCCGTACGAGGCGTGGTTCGGCAAGAAGCCGAGCGTGGATCATCTTCACGCGTTTGGCAGCTTGGCGCACATGCACGTGCCAAAAGAGAAGCGGCAAAAGTGGGACGCGAAGAGTGCGCAGATGCTGATGATTGGCCACGACGTGGCGAGCAAGGCGTATCGCCTCTACGAGAGGGATACAGGCCACGTCATCATCTCCAGGGATGTCGTCTTCAATGAGAGCAACGTCATCGGCATCAACATCGTGTGTGAAGAGGTAGCAGAACCAGCAGCTGACGAGACGGTTGGAGCAGAAATTCTTCCTGACCCAGTTTCTCCCGATCCTTCCTCTATTGTGACAGTGGGAGAATCACTCTACTCTCCCATGTCTGATGTTGCAGATACAGCAGCCTCATCGGCAGAAGCAAAGGAGGGAGATGTAGCACCACCAGCAGCAGTAGTTGTGCTAGCAGCACCGCGCCAGCCACCCGCTAACGCTCCAGCACCAGGTCGCAGGTACCCTCTTAGGGTGCGTTACAAGCCTGGTGAGCGCGGCCATTTCTGGATGCTGCAGAAACCAGAACAGATGAACGTCGCAGTTGCAGCAGATTCAGATGAGCCAACGTCATACAAGGAGGCCATGGCTGCACCGGATGCAGCAGATTGGGCGCAAGCCGTGCAGCAGGAGATACAGTCGCAGCTGGAGAACGGCACATGGGAGCTGACTGAACGTCCACCAGGACGTAAGGTGATCAAGTGCAAGTGGGTCTTTAAGAAGAAGCGCGGAGCAGATGGTAACCTGGAAAAGTACAAGGCGAGGCTGGTCGCCAAGGCCTACTCGCAGCAGGAGGGCATCGACTACATAGAAACTTTTGCCCCTGTTGCAAAGCTTGCCTCTGTGTGCACGCTCCTCTCTTATGCAGCAGCTGAGGACTTCGAGGTTCACCACATGGATGTCAAGACGGCATTCTTAAATGGTGACTTGGAGGAAGAGATCTACATGGAACAGCCGGAGGGGTTCGTCATGGATGTCCAGGAGCACCTGGTCTGCAAGCTGCAGAAGTCGCTGTACGGCCTCAAGCAAGCATCGCGTGCTTGGAACCAGAAGTTGGATGCGGCGTTGCAGTGCATGGGGTTTGAGCGCAGCAAGTGTGACTACAGCGTGTATCGCTGGCAGCATGAGCATGAGATCCTTATCATCATTGTCTATGTGGATGACATGCTCCTCCTTTCCAACAGTATGTCTGCACTGTAGGAGTTCAAGGAAGCCATGCAGGAGCGCTTCCAGATGTCTGATCTCGGGGAAGCATCATACTTCCTCGGTATCCAGATCACGCGTGACCGCAAGTCACGCTCTCTCTCGTTGCAGCAGAGCCGCTACATCAAGGATGTTTTGCAGCAGTTCGGCATGGCAGAGGCAAAATCCATCGGCACGCCGCTGAAAACGTGACAGTACCTCGTGAGCTTCAATGGAGAAGCAAATGCAGCTGAGCGGCAGAAGTACCAGAGTGACGTCGGCAGTCTCATGTACCTGATGGTGATAACCAGGCCGGACCTCGCACAGGCTGTGAGCGCTGTGAGCCAGCACATGGCTAATCCCGGACCGGACCAAAAGA
Organism: Penium margaritaceum; assembly: GCA_023375785.1. Lineage (NCBI taxonomy): Eukaryota > Viridiplantae > Streptophyta > Zygnematophyceae > Desmidiales > Peniaceae > Penium > Penium margaritaceum. Next base: position 110,521 of record SZWC01002453.1, on the reverse strand, counting down.
AGGCAGTGAAGCGGATCTTCCGCTACCTTGCTGGAACCATCAACATCGGCATCACCTACAACGGCAATGACAACAGCATCATCGGCTAAACAGACGCAGATTGGGCTTCAAATCCTGAGGACCGCAAGTCCATCTCTGGACATGTGTTCCTCATGAATGGTGGGGCCATCAGTTGGTGCAGCAAGCGGCAGGTGGTCCTGGCCACCTCGAGTAGAGAAGCTGAGCTGCATTTGCTTCTCCATTGAAGCTCACGAGGTACTGCCGCGTTTTCAGTGGCGTGCCGATGGATTTTGCCTCTGCCATGCCGAACTGCTGCAAAACATCCTTGATGTAGCGGCTCTGCTGCAACGAGAGAGAGCGTGACTTGCGGTCACGCATCATCTGGATACCGAGGAAGTATGATGCCTCCCCGAGATCAGACATCTGGAAGCGCTCCTACATGGCTTCTTTGAACTCCTGCAGTGCAGACATGCTGTTGGAAAGGAGGAGCATGTCATCCACATAGACAATGATGATGAGGATCTCATGCTCATGCTGCCAGCGATACACGCTGTAGTCACACTCGCTGCGCTCAAACCCCATGCACTGCAACGCCGCATCCAATTTCTGGTTCTAAGGACGCGACGCTTGCTTGAGGCCGTACAGGGACTTCTGCAGCTTGCAGACCAGGTGCTCCTGGCCATCCATGACGAACCCCTCTGGCTGCTCCATGTAGATCTCTTCCTCCAAGTCACCATTCAAGAATGCCGTCTTGACATCCATGTGGTGAACCTCGAAGTCCTCAGCTGCTGCATAAGAGAGGAGCGTGCGCACAGAGGCAAGCTTTACAACAGGGGTAAAAGTTTCTGTGTAGTCGATGTCCTCCTGCTGCGAGTAGCCCTTGGCGACCAGCCTCGCCTTGTTCTTTTCCAGGTTACCATCTGCTCCCCGCTTCTTCTTAAAGACCCACTTGCACTTGATCACCTTACGTCCTGGTGGACGTTCACTCAGCTCCCACGTGCCGTTCTCCAGCTGCGACTGTATCTCCTGCTGCACGCCTTGCGCCCAATCTGCTGCATCCGGTGCAGCCATGGCCTCCTTGTATGACGTTGGCTCATCTGAATCTGCTGCAACTGCGACGTTCATCTGTTCTGGTTTCTGCAGCATCCAGAAATGGCCGCGCTCACCAGGCTTGTAACGCACCCTAAGAGGGTACCTGTGACCTGGTGCTGGAGCGTTAGCGGGTGGCTGGCGCGGTGCTGCTGGCACAACTGCTGCTGCTGGTGGTGCTACATCTCCGTCCTCTGCTTCTGCCGATGAGGCTGCTGTATCTGCAACATCAGACATGGGAGAGTAGAGTTATTCTCCCACTGTCACAGTAGAGGAAGCATCGGGAGAAACTGGGTCAGGAAGAATTTCTGCTCCAACCGTCTCGTCGGCTACTGATTCTGCTGCTTCTTCACTCACGATGTTGGTGCCGATGACGTTGCTCTGATTGGAGACGACATCCCTGGAGATGATGACGTGGCCTGTATCCCTCTCGTAGAGGCGATACGCTTTGCTTGCCACGTCGTAGCCAACCATCAGCATCTGCGCACTCTTCGCGTCCCACTTTTGCCGCTTCTCTTTTGGCACGTGCATGTGCGCCAAGCTGCCAAACGCGCGAAGATGACCCACGCTTGGCTTCTTGCCGAACCACGCCTCGTACGGCGTCATCTTCTCCAGGGCCTTGGTTGGACTGCGGTTCTTGATGTAGACCGCAGTGCTCACGGCTTCAGCCCAGAAGTCGTAGGTCAGCCGGGCCGCGTGCAGCATGGAGCGCGCTGACTCCACAATGGTACGATTGGCGCGTTCTGCTACACCGTTCTGCTGCGGCGAGTATGGCGCGGTACGCTGCGCCTTGATGCCAGCTGCTGCGAGGTAGTCTTGGAATTCCTTGCTCAGGTACTCTCCACCGCGGTCGCTGCGCAACGCCTTGATCTTCTTGCCTGATTGGTTCTCCACCATGGCCTTAAACTCCTTGAACCTGTCAAAGCACTGGTCCTTGGAGGAAAGGAAGTACACAGCAGTGTAACGGCTGAAATCATCAATGAAGGTGAGAAAATACCTAGAGCCTCCAAAGCTCTGGGTCTGCATCGGTCCCCACAAGTCCGTGTGGACCAGCTCCAACACCTCTTTTGCATGCTCCCCTGCTCCAGAGAACGTCTCGCGGTGTTGCTTCCCCTCCAAACATCCGATGCATAACTGCTGCTCAAAGTTAGAGATGGTAGGCAGGTCACGCACCATCTGCTTTGCTTGAAGCTGCTGCAAGGCGCGCATGCCGATGTGGCCGTAGCGCGCATGCCAGATCTCACCATCTGTCGCCTGNGTCGCCTGCACCACTGCTGCAAGACTCTGCTCACGCGGGATCTTGGTCGCCCCCAGCAGGCGGTACATGTCGCCCTCCTTCACCGACTTGGCCAACTCCTCTCCTGTTTCCTTGTTGAGGATGTAGCCATAGTCATCATCGAAGACAACGCGCAGTCCTGTGTTGGTGAGAGAGGACACTGAGAGAAGGTTGAACGCAGCATCAGGCACATACAGCACGCCATGGAAAACTCCCACTTCAATGCCACGCGGGGTCTCCAACTACATCTCCAGAATCCCAATCCCCTCAGCATACACCACCCGATCATCACCCAAAGCAATCGGCTGAGAAGGAATGGAGAGCAGCTGTGTGAACCACTCCTTGTGCTGCGTCAGACTCTTGGTCCACCCCGAGTCCTTGTACCACGCCAGATCCGCCTTTTCCTTCTGCGACATGTCAGACTTCGCCATGAAGAGGCGGTCGCGCACCTCCTTGGCGACATTCATGTTGCCAAAATGGCGTACGCTAGTCTGGTTCTTCTGCTGCTGCTGCTGCTGCTGCTGCTGCCGTTGCTGCTTTTGCTGCTGCTGTTGTTGTGGGGATTGCTGCTTTTGCTGCTGCTGCTGCTCTTTCTGGTCCCTCCTAAACTTGAAGCACTCTTTCTTGTAGTGCCCCTTTTTTTGGCAATAGTGACTCTTGCCCTTCTTCTTGCCTCTCTGCTGCCCGGACTGCTGCTGCTGCAGGTTGCGTGAGCCCATGGCCATGATAGCTGCTTCAGTGCTGCTGCTGCCGCCATTTCGCTTTGATGTATTGCGACGCAGTTCCACCTGCACCAAGTGCGTGCAGATGAAGTCGAGGTCGAGAGTCGGCTGGCAGTCCAATGTCTCTCGCACCGTGTCGTAGCTGGTTGGGAGTCCCCTCAGCAAGAGGAGGATGAAGCGCGTCTCTTCCACAGGGTTGCCGGCCGCTCTTAGCTGCTTCGCCAGCTCCTTTGCCCTGTCCAGATACGCCTCCATCCCTTCACCACCCTACATTTTCAGCGCCATCATCTTTTCCTCCAAAAGCATGAGGAATGCAGGATCCTTGCTCTCATACTTCTTGCACAACGTGTCCCACCCCTCCTTTGCAGTAGCCTTATCACTCACGTACTGAAGATGCGGGTTGGAGATGGTGTTAACAAGCAAACTGTAGGCCTGCCTGTCCTTCTTCTTCCACTCCTCATACGTTGCTGGTACAGCTGCAGAAGAACCCGCATCAGCTGCACCCTTTTGCGGCGTCTTCCCCGCCACCACCTACGCTGCGGTGATGCCTTTTGCCTGTGGAACTGGAGCTGGCTTGTCGCTTTTCACCACCTTCCACAAGCCCCTCCCTTCGAAAAGGAGGCGGGTACGGATCTTCCAAAACGTGAAGTTGGCGCGTCCCTCCAGCCTCTCAAAAGGCTGGGCTGCTGTCACAACGCCAGCTGCTGCCATTTTGAGCCTTGGTGATGCTCAGCGCTGCCCTTGGATGACGGCGCTACCCCTGCTCCTGCTGCTGCTTCTGCCAGAAATCTGTCTAACAGAAAATGGACTGTAGATGCCAGCAGACTGGGAATTTTGAAAAACTCAGCCCACCACTGGAAAATTCAGCTCAAAAACTTTCAGATCGACCCATAAAACAGGGTCATCAACCGGAGATTTTGAAAGATATGCCCTCTTGAAAACAGGGTATGCTTCTGCTCCTACTCCAACTCAGACCAGCCAGTTTGTAAACGGCGTTTCTCCCAAACGAATCAATGGAATGCAAATATTTTTGCACCAATCAAAAGCTTAGGAAAAATACTACAATTCGCATGTGCCAATGTTTAAATTTGACAAAGAAATGAGAGAGTTATGGTCATCACAAGGCGACAGTCTTACTCATAGAGAAGAGTGTAGCCCTGGCCGACCTCGTTTTAAGCATAACTCTCAATCCGACTGTTGGCTCTTTGTGATCTTGGACTCGTTGGAACGCTTGTTTCTTGAACTTGACGATCCAGTGGTCGATTGTCAAATCTGGTGAAGGTTTCACCCCAACCCGTCACCCTCAAAGTGACGGCCTGTGCTGGCTGGAAGTGGCAGAACTTGGCTCTGATACCAAATATTGGAACTTGAGGAGAGAGGGAGCCTTGGAGCAGCGAGCATGTGTAATTGGAAGGGCATCACTTGTGCTGAAGAATGGTTGTTCAATCACTCAAAATGATGGAGTACATATAGAGCTAGAGCTTGGGCAAGTCAGCCCTCTCACAAGCCACACCACTTAGCCATGGAGGCTAAGGCTCACACACTAGAGTCCATAATCTCACACAAGGGAGGAAATCAGCCTAGCAATCAGGTTGACCACTCACACACGACCTAGACAGCTAGAGAATGGTCTCATGGCACACTCCTAGTGGTCACATAACCCACAAACCCATGGAGAATCGCCATGTGTCCATGGCTAGCACACAAGGATCTCACCTCACCTAAAAAGTAAGGAGAGGTACCTTTATACTAGTCAGCACACTCTGACAAGGCAATCCTAAGACCAAGGACCTTTTTGGATATTTCTCCCATCAGGTCTTGACCCTGGACCTCTTGCCTTTTTCTTTTCTCAGGCTAAGGCATGGAGCCATCACCCATGCCCACCTAGACATCGACAGTCCATGAACCCCGAAACTTCGAAAATTCATATCTCCCAATCCGACCGTTGGATTGGTCTCAAACTTGGACCGTAGACATTTTACTACCTGATCTTTCCAATGGTGAAGTCAGATTGGTGATCAGAGCAGGCATTTGGCACTTTCCTGGAACTTGCTCCTGTGGACCTGAAACTGAGCCAGATGGCTCCTTTCCCAACAAGTACGTATCTCTCAGCTTTGGAGCCAAGGAAGCCGTTTGACTCCAACGTCTCATGGCAGAGATGAGTGGGAGTGCAGCAGTTCCAGTTCCTGTGCGCGTCGACAACCAGAGCGCAATCGCACTCGCCAAGAATCCTGAGCACCATGCACGCACCAAGCACATTGACATTGCATATCATTTCATCAGGCACATGGTGCAGGAGGGTGTTATCAAGCTGAAGTTTACTCCAACCAGCAAGCAGGTCGCTGATTTCTGCACCAAGCCAGTGACCCGTGAGAAGCAGCAGTTCTGCATGAAGGCATGTGGACTCAGCCCACTCTGACTGCGGCAAAGTGGGAGATTGTTGAGAAAGGAGCCATCCGGCTCAGTTTCGGGTCCACAAGAGCAAGTTCCAGGAAGCTACCAGATGCCTACTCCGATCGTCGATCCGACTTCACCATTGGAAAGATCAGGTGGCAAATTGTCTACGGTCCAAGTTTCAGCCCGATCCAACGGTCGGATTGGGAGATATCAATTTTCGAAGTTTCGGGGGTCATGGACCGNTTCATCAGGCACATGGTGCAGGAGGGTGCTATCAAGCTGGAGTTTACTCCAACCAGCAAGCAGGTCGCTGATTTCTGCACCAAGCCAGTGACCCGTGAGAAGCAGCAGTTCTGCATGAAGGCATGTGGACTCAGCCCACTCTGACTGCGGCAAAGTGGGAGATTGTTGGAAAAGGAGCCATTTGGCTCTGTTTCAGGTCCACAGGAGCAAGTTCCAGGAAAGTAGCAGGTGCCTGCTGCGATCGCCAATCTAACTTCACCATTGGAAAGATCAGGTGGGAAAATGTCTACGGCCCAAGTTTGAGACCGATCCAACGGTTGGATTGGGAGATATGAATTTGTGAAGTTTCGGGGGTCATGGACCGTCGATGTCTGGGTGGGCATGGGTGATGGCTCCATGCCTTAGCCTGAGAAAAGAAAAAGGCAAGAGGTCCAGGATCAAGACCTGATGGGAGAAATATCCAAAAAGGTCCTTGGTCTTAGGATTGCCTTGTGAGAGTGTGCTGACTAGGATAAAGGTACCTCTCCTTACCTTTTAGGTGAGGTGAGATCCTTGTGTGCTAGCCATGGACACATGGCGATTCTCCATGGGTTTGTGGGTTATGTGACCACTATGAGTGTGCCATGAGAGCATTCTCTAGCTCTCTAGGTCGTCTGTGAGTGGTCAGCCTGATTGCTAGGCTGATTTCCTCCCTTGTGTGAGATTATGGACTCTAGTGTGTGAACCTTAGCCTCCATGGCTAAGTGGTGTGGCTTGTGAGAGGGCTGACTTGCCCAAGCTCTAGCTCTATATGTACTCCATCATTTTGAGTGATTGAACAACCATTCTTCAGCACAAGTGATGCCCTTCCAATTACACATGCTCGCTGCTCTAAGGCTCCCTCTCTCCTCAAGTTCCAAGAGAATCTAGCCGTAGATGGATGCAGGTACAAGGGAGAGTTTGTTATGTTCTGTGTATGCCCCTGGTCCAATCAGCGGAAGATTTAGACTGGGTATGCACTGCGCTTGTAGCGCAAGTCCCTCAGCGACATGCAAGAGAGGCTAAGAGAGACAAGGCATGCACTACTCATCTTTGTGGAGTAAGTCCCCTTGGTCTACTCTTGGTAGTGTACCTGGTGCATGCTCCTTAGGACAACTTCCTATAGCCTAGTGGGTGAAGGTGCCGTCTCGCAAGCGAGAGGTCCGGGGTCGAATCCTCCCAGGACCAAATTTTCTTTGTGACTAAAAAGGGCCAAGGAAGCTTCCTAGAAGCCTCTAAGGTCCAAGGTGGATCAAGCGCCACTTGGCGGACACAGAGGGTGCCATGTCATCAAAACTGATGACACTGTCTAGGGTAGCCTTGGGGGGAGGTCCCTCCAAGGAGCCACTGGGAGCACTGACGAGAGACTACATAAGTAAGGCTGCACACCAAACCCTAGTATTCATGAATAAGATTCTGTTGGAACTTGAGGAGAGAGGGAGCCTTGGAGTAGTGAGCATATGTGATTGGAAGGGCATCACTTGTGCTGAAGAATGGTTGTTCAATCACTCAAAATGATGGAGTACATATAGAGCTAGAGCTTGGGCAAGTCAGCCCTCTCACAAGCCACACCACTTAGCCATGGAGGCTAAGGCTCACACACTAGAGTCCATAATCTCACACAAGGGAGGATATCAGCCTAGCAATCAGGCTGACCACTCACACACGACCTAGAGAGCTAGAGAATGCTCTCATGGCACACTCCTAGTGGTCACATAACCCACAAACCCATGGAGAATCGCCATGTGTCCATGGCTAGCACACAAGGATCTCACCTCACCTAAAAAGTAAGGAGAGGTACCTTTATCCTAGTCAGCACACTCTGACAAGGCAATCCTAAGACCAAGGACCTTTTTGGATATTTCTCCCATCAGGTCTTGATCCTGGACCTCTTGCCTTTTTCTTTTCTCAGGCTAAGGCATGGAGCCATCACCCATGCCCACCCAGACATCGACGGTCCATGACCCCCGAAACTTCGAAAATTCATATCTCCCAATCCGACCGTTGGATCGG
>SZWC01002453.1:66923-90645 GCA_023375785.1 Penium margaritaceum | reverse complement strand
CAGATGCTGATGATTGGCTACGACGTGGCAAGCAAGGCGTATCGCCTCTACGAGAGGGATACAGGCCACGTCATCATCTCCAGGGATGTCGTCTTCAATGAGAGCAACGTCATCGGCACCAACATCGTGTGTGAAGAGGCAGCAGAACCAGCAGCTGACGAGACGGTTGGAGCAGAAATTCTTCCTGACCCAGTTTCTCCCGATCCTTCCTCTACTGTGACAGTGGGAGAATCACTCTACTCTCTCATGTCTGATGTTGCAGATACAGCAGCCTCATCGGCAGAAGCAGAGGAGGGAGATGTAGCACCACCAGCAGCAGCAGTTGTGCCAGCAGCACCGCGCCAGCCACCCGCTAACGCTCCAGCACCAGGTCGCAGGTACCCTCTTAGGGTGCGTTACAAGCCTGGTGAGCGCGGCCATTTCTGGATGCTACAGAAACCAGAACAGATGAACATCGCAGTTGCAGCAGATTCAGATGAGCCAACGTCATACAAGGAGGCCATGGCTGCACCGGTTGCAGCAGATTGGGCGCAAGCCGTGCAGCAGGAGATACAGTCGCAGCTGGAGAACGGTACGTGGGAGCTGACTGAACGTCCACCAGGACGCAAGGTGATCAAGTGCAAATGGGTGTTCAAGAAGAAGTGGGGAGCAGATGGTAACCTGGAAAAGTACAAGGCGAGGCTGGTCGCCAAGGGCTACTCGCAGCAGGAGGGCATCGACTACACAGAAACTTTTGCCCCCGTTGCAAAGTTTGCCTCTGTGCGCATGCTCCTCTCATATGCAGCAGCTGAGGACTTCGAGGTTCACCACATGGATGTCAAGACGGCATTCTTGAATGGTGACTTGGAGGANTTGGATGCGGCGTTGCAGTGCATGGGGTTTGAGCGCAGCGAGTGTGACTACAGCGTGTATCGCTGGCAGCATGAGCATGAGATCCTCATCATCATTGTCTATGTGGATGACATGCTCCTCCTTTCCAACAGCATGTCTGCACTGTAGGAGTTCAAGGAAGCCATGCAGGAGCGCTTCCAGATGTCTCATCTCAGGGAAGCATCATACTTCCTCGTTATCCAGATCACGCGTGACCGCAAGTCACGCTCTCTCTCGCTGCAGCAGAGCCACTACATCAAGGATGTTTTGCAGCAGTTCGGCATGGCAGAGGCAAAACCCATCGGCACGCCGCTGGAGACGCGGCAGTACCTCGTGAGCTTCAATGGAGAAGCAAATGCAGCTGAGCGACAGAAGTACCAGAGCGCCGTCGGCAGTCTCATGTACCTGATGGTGGCAACCAGGCCGGACCTCGCACAGGCTGTGAGCGCTGTGAGCCAGCACATGGCTAATCCCGGACCGGAGCACCAGAAGGCAGTGAAGCGGATCTTCCGCTACCTTGCTGGAACCATCAACATCGGCATCACCTACAACGGCAATGACAACAGCATCATCGGCTACACAGACGCAGATTGGGCTTCAAACCCTGAGGACCGCAAGTCCATCTCTGGACATGTGTTCCTCATGAATGGTGGAGACATCAGCTGGTGCAGCAAGCGGCAGGTGGTCGTGGCCACCTCGAGTACAGAAGCTGAGCACGTATCTCTCAGCTTTGGAGCCAAGGAAGCAGTTTGGCTCCAACGTCTCATGGCAGAGATGAGTGGGAGTGCAGCAGTTCCAGTTCCTGTGCGCGTCGACAACCAGAGCGCAATCGCACTCGCCAAGAATCCTGAGCACCATGCACACACCAAGCACATTGACATCGCATATCATTTCATCAGGCACATGGTGGAGGAGGGTGCTATCAAGCTGGAGTTTACTCCAACCAGCAAGCAGGTCGCTGATTTCTGCACCAAGCCAGTGACCCGTGAGAAGCAGCAGTTTTGCATGAAGGCATGTGGACTCAGCTCACTCTGACTGCGGCAAAGTGGGAGATTGTTGGGAAAGGAGCCATCTGGCTCAGTTTGAGGTCCACAGGAGCAAGTTCCAGGAAAGTACCAGATGCCTGCTCCGATCACCAATCCAACTTCACCATTGGAAAGATCAGGTCGAAAAATGTCTATGGTCCAAGTTTTAGGCCGATCCAACGGTCGGATTGGGAGATATGAATTTTCGAAGTTTCAGGGATCATGGACCGTCGATGGCTGGGTGGGCATGGGTGATGACTCCATGCCTTAGCCTGAGAAAAGAAAAAGGCAAGAGGTCCAGGGTCAAGACCTGATGGGAGAAATATCCAAAAAGGTCCTTAGTCTTAGGATTGCCTTGTAAGAGTGTGCTGACTAGGATAAAGGTATCTCTCCTTACTTTTTAGGTGAGGTGAGATCCTTGTGTGCTAGCCATGGACACATGGCGATTCTCCATGGGTTTGTGGGTTATGTGACCACTAGGAGTGTGCCATGAGAGCATTCTCTAGCTCTCTAGGTCGTGTGTGAGTGGTCAGCCTGATTGCTAGGCTGATTTCCTCCCTTGTGTGAGATTATGGACTCTAGTGTGTGAGCCTTAGCCTCCATGGCTAAGTGGTGTGGCTTGTGAGAGGGCTGACTTGCCCAAGCTCTAGCTCTATATGTACTCCATCATTTTGAGTGATTGAACAACCATTCTTCAGCACAAGTGATGCCCTTCCAATCACACATGCTCGCTGCTCCAAGGCTCCCTCTATCCTCAAGATCCAACACTTCCATCAATTCGAATGTAAGTAGAACATATGATGGTGCCCTGTCATTCTCGTGTAGCATCATGCATTTCTCCCCGAGCAAAGTTATCGCGTCGTACGGCGTCAACTAATCATTTGCGAGGAGGATATCATACGTGGATGTGTCGCATACCTATGCCGGTAAACTCCGGTGAATATTTCCGACGTGAAGGGGAAATAAGTCAACCCGTCCGTCGGACCGGATAATCTCAACTCCTGTGGTTCTGAAGCGGAGATCAACAGATCGGATGAGGTTCGACCAATTAAACCGCCGGATGATGCGCATGGCAACAATGGTATGCATTACCGCGGTGTCTAGGACGGCAAGGAATTTGACACCGGCGATCCAGACGGGGCATGAGATGACTGTACAAGTGAATTCCGGCTATGGTTGGTGACATAGGGTCATAGGTTGCCATGCAAGGCCACCCGTGTTGATAATTCGACGAATAATCCATCGAGTTCCATTGACATGCTCCCTCATCATGTGGTGACCCGGCGATTTGAGCCAACAGCTCACCCTCCATCCTTATGGGGCCATCGCAATGTTAATTTCCCCAAAGAAGGTTTCAAGTTGTAGAATCTACCTCGGCAAATGAGTCACAACGTCCACCCAGGGTTATATAAGGTGCGTCCGGTCAAAGAACTGCCGGATGGCAGTTGCTACTGCTTGGCTCGTTGGTCTTTGTGGTGTTGGAGGCTCGTCTGGGTTTGTGTGTGGCACAACTGGGAGGGCACAGTCGCGTCGCACTTGGCGAATCCAATCTCCATATTCTTTGTGTGTCCACCGTGACGTACCCTTGAAGAGGTCAGTTCGTCTACGGACGTTAATGTATGCGATGTTCACGTCGTGCTAAGGGAAACCCTCGAGTGGATATGTCAGCTGTATTCTTCAGGGGTGAGATCTTGTGCCTGGCCAAGGATCAGCACTTTTCCTTTTGAAGGGGGCTTGTTAGGAGGTGGTTCATCATCGTACATTGTCGTTGAGGGCTCGTCAAGAGGAAGTCTACCGCTGTACATCGTCGTGTTGGTGGAGCTGCAATCTTTCCATCCTTCTCTTAGCAATTGACTGAGAGCGTCGGCATTGCGGTTTGCAAATGCCAGCTGATACTTGATTGTGAGATTGTATCCTTGGAGAAGGTAGGCCCATTTGCCAAGGATGCCCTCATGATTTTGTGTTGTAAGCAACCATTGGAGGGCCTCATGATCAGTGAGGATGGTGAAGGGTTTCCCATTCTTTATATAGTCTCGGTAGAATTGAATAGCCGACAAGACCGCCAGGCATTCTCCCTTCTGTTAGGAAAGGAGCCATCTGGCTGAGTTTCAGGTCCACAGGAGCAAGTTCCAGGAAAGCACCAGATGCCTGCTCCGATCGCCAATCCAACTTCAGCATTGGAAAGATCAGGTAGCAAAATGTCTACGGTCCAAGTTTGAGGCCGATCCAACAGTCGGATTGGGAGATATGAATTTTCGAAGTTTCGAAGGTCATGGACCGTCGATGTTTGGGTGGGCATGGGTGATGGCTCCATGCCTTAGCCTGAGAAAAGAAAAAGGCAAGACGTCCACGGTCAAGACCTGATGGGAGAAATATCCAAAAAGGTCCTTGGTCTTAGGATTACCTTGTCAGAGTATGCTGACTAGGATAAAGGTACCTCTCCTTACTTTTTAGGTGAGGTGAGATCCTTGTGTGCTAGCCATGGACACATGGCGATTCTCCATGGNAAGTTTCGGGGGTCATGGACCGTCGATGTCTGGGTGGGCATGGGTGATGGCTCCATGCCTTAGCCTGAGAAAAGAAAAAGGCAAGAGGTCCAGGGTCAAGACCTGATGGGAGAAATATCCAAAAAGGTCCTTGGTCTTAGGATTGCCTTGTCAGAGTGTGCTGACTAGGATAAAGGTACCTCTCCTTACTTTTTAGGTGAGGTGAGATCCTTGTGTGCTAGCCATGGACACATGGCGATTCTCCATGGATTTGTGGGTTATGTGACCACTAGGAGTGTGCCATGAGAGCATTCTCTAGCTCTCTAGGTCGTGTGTGAGTGGTCAGCCTGATTGCTAGGCTGATTTCCTCCCTTGTGTGAGATTATGGACTCTAGTGTGTGAGCCTTAGCCTCCATGGCTAAGTGGTGTAGCTTGTGAGAGGGCTGACTTGTCCAAGCTCTAGCTCTATATGTACTCCATCATTTTGAGTGATTGAACAACCATTCTTCAGCACAAGTCATTTCCTTTCAATCATACATGCTCGCTGCTCCAAGGCTCCCTCTCTCCTCAAGTTTCAACAATTGGTGTCAGAGCCAAGTTCTGCCACTTTCGGCCAGAACAGCCCGTCACTTTGAGAGGGACAGGTTGGGCTGCAACCTTCACCAGATTTGACAATCAACCACTTGATCTTCAAGTTCAAAAGACAAGCTTTCCAACGAGCCCAAGATGGGAAAGATCCAACGATTGGATTGAGAGTTATGCTAAAAACGAGGTTAGCCAAGACTACACTTTTCTCTATGAGTAAGACTGTCGCCTTGTGATGACCATAACTCTCTTGTTTCTTTGTCAAATTAAAAACGTGACACATGCAAATTGTAGTATTGATCAAAAGCTTTCCATTGATGTAAAAATATTTGCATTCCATTGATTCGTTTGGGAGAAACGCTATTTACAAACTGGCTCGTCTGAGTTGGAGTAGGAGCAGAAGCATACCCTGTTTTCAAGAGGGCATATCTTTTGAAAACCCCTGTTGATGACCGTGTTTTATGGATCGATCTGAAAGGTTTTGAGCTGAACTTTCCAGTGGTTGGCCTAGTTTTTCCCAATTTTTAGTTTGCTGGCATCTACAGTCCATTTTCCGTCAGACATATTTCTAGCAGAAGTAGCAGCAGAAGCAGGGGTAGCGCCGCCATCCAAGGGCAGCGCTGAGCATCATCAAGGCTCAAAATGGCAGCAGCTAGCGTTGTAACAACAGCCCAGCCTTTGGAGAGGCTGGAGGGATGCGCCCACTTCACGTTTTGGAAGATCCGTACCCGCCTCCTTTTGGAGGAGAGGGGCTTGTAGGAGGTGGTGAGCGGCGACGAGCCGGCTCCAGTTCCACAAGGTGGTGGCGGGGAAGACGCCGCAAAAGGGTCAGCTGATACAGGTTCTTCTGCAGTTGTACCAGCGGCATATGAGGAGTGGAAGAAGAAGGACAGGAAGGCCTATAGGTTGCTTGTCAACACCATCTCCAACCCGCATCTTCAGTACGTGAGTGACAAGGCTACTGCAAAGGAGGGGTGGGACACGTTGTGCAAGAAGTATGAGAGCAAGGATCGTGCATTCCTCATGCTTTTGGAGGAAAAGATGATGGCGCTGAAAATGCAGGGTGGTGAAGGGATGGAGGCGTATCTGGACATGGCAAAGGAGTTGGCGAAACAGTTGAAAATGGCTGGCAATCCTGTGGAAGAGACGCGCTTCATTCTCCTCTTGCTCAGGGCACTCCCAACCAGCTACGACACGGTGCGAGAGACGTTGGAGTGCCAGCCGACTCTCGACCTCGACTTCATCTGCACGCACTTGGTGCAGGTGGAACTGCGTCGTAATGCAGCAAAGCCCAATGACGGCAGCAGCAACAGTGAAGCAACCTTCATGGCTATGGGCTCAAGCAACCAGCAGCAGCAGCAGTCCGGGCAGCAGAGAGGCAAGAAGGGCAAGTGCCACTATTGCTTGAAAGAGGGTTACTACAAGAAATAGTGCTTCAAGTTTAAGAGGGACCAGAAGGAGCAGCAGCAGCAGCAGGAAAAGCAGCAATCTCCACAGCAATAACAGCAGCAGTCACAGTAACGGCAGCAGCAGCAGCAGCAGCAGAACCAGACTAGCGTGTGCCATTTTGGCAACATAAACGTCGCCAAGGAGGTGCGCGACCGCCTCTTCATGGCGAAGCCTGATATGTCGCAGAAGGAAAAGGCGGATCTGGCGTGGTACAAGGACTCGAGGTGTACCAAGAGTCTGACGCACCACAAGAAGTGGTTCACGCAGCAGCTCTCCATTCCTCCTCGGCCGATTGCTTTGGGTGATATTCGGGTGGTGTATGCTGAGGGGATTAGGATTGTGGAGATGTGGTTGGAGACCCCGCATGGCATTGAAGTGGGAGTTTTCCATGGCGTGCTGTATGTACCTGATGCTCCGTTCAACCTTCTCTCACTGTCCTCTCTCACCAACACAGGACTGCGCCTTGTCTTCGATGATGACTATGGCTACATCCTCAACAAGGAAACAGGAGAGGAGTTGGCCAAGTCGATGAAGGAGGGCAACAAGTACCGCCTGCTGGGGGCGACCAAGATCCCGCGTAAGCAGAGTCTTGCAGCAGTGGTGCAGGCGACGGATGGCAAGACCTGGCATGCGCACTATGGCCACATTGGCATGCGCGCCTTGCACCGGCTTCAAGCAAAGCAGATGGTACGACAGTTGCCTACCAACTCTAACTTTGAGCAGCAGTTATGCATCGGATGTTTGGAGGGGTAGCAACACCGCGAGGCGTTCTCTGGAGCAGGGGAGCGTGCGAAAGAGGTGTTGGAGCTGGTCCTCATGGACTTGTGCGGACCGATGCAGACCCAGAGCTTTGGAGGCTCTAGGTATTTTCTCACCTTCATTGATGATTTCAGCCGTTACACTGCTGTGTACTTCCTTTCCTCCAAGGACCAGTGCTTTGACAGGTTCAAGGAGATCAAGGCCATGGTGGAGACCCAATCTGGCAAGAAGATCAAGGTGTTGCGCAGCGACCGCGGTGGAGAGTACCTGAGCAAGGAATTCCAGGACAACCTCGCAACAGCTGGCATCAAGGCGCAGCGTACCGTGCCGTACTTGCCGCAGCAGAACGGTGTAGCAGAACGCGCCAACCATACAATTGTGGAGTCGGCGCGCTCCATGCTGCACGCGGCTCGGCTGATCTACGACTTCTGGGCTGAAGCCGTGAGCACTGTGGTCTACATCAAGAACCGTAGTCCAACTAAGGCGCTGGAGCAGATGACGCCGTACGAGGCGTGGTTCGGCAAGGAGCCGAGCGTAGGTCGTCTTCGCGCGTTTGGCAGCTTGACGCACATGCACGTCCCAAAGCAGAAGCGGCAAAAGTGGGATGCAAAGAGTGCACAGATGCTTATGATTGGCTATGGCGTGGCAAGCAAGGCGTATCGCCTCTACGAGAGGGATACAGGCCACGTCATCATCTCCAAGGATGTCGTCTTCAACGAGACTAACGTCATCGGCACCAACATTCTGTGTGAAGAGGCAGCAGAACCAGCAGCTGACGAGACAGTGGGAGTAGAAATTCTTCCTGACCAAGTTTCTCCCGATCCTTCCTCTACTGTGACAGTGGGAGAATCACTCTACTCTCCCATGTCTGATGTTGCAAATACAGCAGCCTCATCGGCAGAAGAAGAGGAGGGAGATGTAGCACCACCAGCAGCAGTAGTTGTGCCAACAGCACCGCGCCAGCCGCCCGCTAACGCTCAGCACCAAGTCGCAGGTACCCTCTTAGGGTGCGTTACAAGCCTGGTGAGCGCGGCCATTTCTGGATGCTGCAGAAACCAGAACAGATGTACATCGCAGTTGCAGCAGATTCAGATGACCCAACATCATACAAGGAGGCCATGGCTGTACCCGATGCAGCAAGAGATACAGTCGCAGCTGGACAACGGCACGTGGGAGCTGAGTGAGCGTCCACCAGGACGTAAGGTGATCAAGTACAAGTGGGTGTTCAAGAAGAAGCGGGGAGTAGATGGTAACCTGGAAAAGTACAAGGCGACGCTGGTCGCCAAGGGCTACTCGCAGCAGGAGGGCATCGACTTCACAGAAACGTTTGCCCCTGTTGCAAAGTTTGCCTCCGTGCGCACGCTACTCTCTTATGCAGGAACTGAGGACTTCGAGGTTCACCACATGGATGTCAAGACGGCATTCTTGAATGGTGACTTGGAGAAGGAGATCTACATGGAGCAGCCGGAGGGGTTCGTCATAGATGGCCAGGAGCACCTGGTCTGCAAGTTGTAGTAGTCGCTGTACGTTCTCAAGCAAGCGTCGCGTGCTTGGAACCAGAAGTTGGATGCGGCGTTGCAGTGCACACGATTTGAGCGCAGCGAGTGTGACTACAGCGTGTATCGCTGGCAACATGAGCATGAGATCCTCATCATCATTGTCTATGTGGATGACATGCTCCTCCTTTCCAACAGCATGTTTACACTGCAAGAGTTCAAGGAAGCCATGTGGGAGCGCTTCCAGATGTCTAATCTCGGGGAGGCATCATTCTTCCTCAGAATCCAGATCACGCGTGACCGCAAGTCACGCTCTCTTTCGCTGCAGCAGAGCTGGTACATCAAGGATGTTTTGCAGCGGTTCGGCATGGTAGAGGCAAAACCCATCGGCACGCCGTTGGAGACGCAGCAGTACCTCGTGAGCTTCAATGGAGAAGCAAATGCAGCTGAGCGACAGAAGTACCAGAGCGCTGTCGGCAGTCTCATGTACCTGATGGTGGCAACCAGGTCGGACCTTGCACAGGCTGTGAGCGCTGTGAGCCAGCACATGGCTAATCCCGGACCTGAGCACCAGAAGGCACTGAAGCGGATCTTCCGCTACCTTGCTGGAACCATGAATATCGGCATCACCTACAATGGCAATGACAACAGCATCATCGGCTACACAGACGCAGATTGGACTTCAAACCCTAAGGACCGCAAGTCCATCTCTGGACATGTGTTCCTCATGAATGGTGGAGCCATCAGCTGGTGCAGCAAGCGGCAGGTAGTCGTGGCCACCTCGAGCACAGAAGCTGAGTATGTATCTCTCAGTTGTGAAGCCAAGGAATTACTTTGGCTCCAACGTCTCATGGCATAGATGAGTGGGAGTGCAGCAGTTCCAGTTCCTGTGCGCGTCGATAACCAGAGCGCAATCGCACTCGCCAAGAATCCTGAGCACCATGCACGCACCAAGCACATTGATATCGCATATCATTTCATCAGGCACATGGTGCAGGAGGGTGCTATCAAGCTAGAGTTTACTCCAACCAGCAAGCAGGTCGCTGATTTCTGCACCAAGCTAGTGACCCGTGAGAAGCAGCAGTTCTGCATGAAGGCATGTGAACTCAGCCCACTCTGACTGCGGCAAAGTGGGAGATTGTTGAGAAAGGAGCCATCTGGCTCAGTTTCAGGTCCACAGGAGCAAGCTCCAGGAAAGCACCAGATACGTTCTCCGATCGCCAATCTGACTTCACCATTGGAAAGATTAGGTAGCAAAATGTCTACAGTCCAAGTTTGAAGCCGATCCAACAGTTGAATTGGGAGATATGAATTTTCAAAGTTTCGGGGGTCATGGACCGTCGATGTCTGGGTGGGCATGGGTGATGGCTCCATCCCTTAGCCTGAGAAAAGAAAAAGGCAAGAGGTCGAGGGTCAAGACCTGATGGGAGAAATATCCAAAAAGGTCCTTGGTCTTAGGATTGCCTTGTCAGAGTGTACTGACTAGGATAAAGGTACCTCTCCTTACTTTTTAGGTGAGGTGAGATCCTTGTGTGCTAGCCATGGACACATGGCGATTCTCCATGGGNNAGGCAAGAGGTCCAGGGTCAAGACCTGATGGGAGAAATATCCAAAAAGGTCCTTGGTCTTAGGATTGCCTTGTCAGAGTGTACTGACTAGGATAAAGGTACCTCTCCTTACTTTTTAGGTGAGGTGAGATCCTTGTGTGCTTGCCATGGACACATGGCGATTCTCCATGGGTTTGTGGGTTATGTGACCACTAGGAGTGTGCCATGAGAGTATTCTCTAGCTCTCTAGGTCGTGTGTGAGTGGTCAGCCTGATTGGTAGGCTGATTTCCTCCCTTGTGTGAGATTATGGACTCTAGTGTGTGAGCCTTAGCCTCCATGGCTAAGTGGTATGGCTTGTGAGAGGGCTGACTTGCCCAAGCTCTATCTCTATATGTACTACATCATTTTGAGTGATTGAACAACCATTCTTTAGCACAAGTGATGCCCTTCTAATCACACATGCTCGCTACTCCAAGGCTCCCTCTGTCCTCAAGTTCCAACACCTTCACGGGAGAATATTTAGCCCTAGCATCATTGAGCACGCGGCTACCATAACAGACCACTCTAATTGTGCCGTCGTGCCCACGTTGAGACACGATGGCTCCGATGCCTTATGAGAAGTCTGTTGTGATGACAAATGGTAGGTTGAAGTTTGGGAACTCCAGTATTGGAGCCGTAATGAGGCGGTGCTTGATTTCTATCCATGCGAGCTGAGAGGTCTCCCTCCATTCAAAGGGTTCATCTCGGTGAGTAAGGCGTTGTAAAGGACGAATAACTTTTGCGTGGTCACAGACGAACTTGCGGTAGAAGCTGACAAAGCCCAAGAAGATCTTGACCTGAGATGATGTAATTGGGCGTTTCCATTCACGAACAACTGCAATCTTGGCTGGGTGTGTGGATATTCCTTGGACACTGATGATGAACCCTAAGAACTCCATAGTGTCCACCCCGATGACGCAATCGGCGACTTTTAGGTGAAGATTCGCCGAGCGTTGAGCTCAAAACAAGGCATCCAGCGAAGCCATCAGTTCTTGGAAGCTAAATGCAACGACTATGACGTCGTCCACGTAATAGCAGGCGTTAGGAACGTCTCGTAACACTTGGTCCATTACGTGTTGAAACTTAGCACTGGTATTGCGCAACCCGAAGGGCATGCAAGTAAAGGTATAAAACCCGTGTGGGATGATGAAGGTTGTTTTCAACATTGAATTGCAATCCATAGGAATGGTTTGGAAAGCAGATTTGACATGAATTTTACCAAACCAACTCTTTCCACATTGTTGCTCTTGGATGTCAACAATGAGTGGCATAGGGTAAGCATCCTCAATGGTGACCTTGTTGAGGTCATGGAAGTTGACACAAAACTGTTTTATGCCGTTCGGTTTCCCCATAATCACCAGATTGGAGCGCCAAGGGCTTTCTACTTCCGTAATCATACCTTGCTCCTTGAGTTCACGCAGGCCTTCATTGATGACATCTTTCTAGTCCTCGAGAAGGTGATGAGCCTTCTGCTTATATGTAGGTGCATCTCTTGTGTTGATGACGTGCACGGTGTTGACTGCTGCGATCTCCGTTGACTTGCCTGCGAATACTTCTTCATGGTATGTAAAGAGCTCCTTGACTTCTTGCTGCTGTTCTTCTGTCTAACGTTCATGGAGCATGTGATCCCATCGTTGGGAATGTGGGACCGTGGATGATGGCGGCTCCTCATCTCCCACCAGACTGGTCTTGAGATCAGGATCAGGATCCCAATAATCATGAATTTGCAGGTTAATAATGTGAAAACCCCCTGGTATGATAGTGAGGGCCTTGGATTGATACGGAGGTGACTCGTCATCAAGACAAAGCCAGCTGACGTCGCTCATTGGCTCTTCGTCTGATTCTTCAGAGTCAGTACCTTTATAGAGAGCACTGTCGTTATCGCTTACAAGCATCTTTCCTGTTCGCTCTGCCTCCCTGACGAGATCCTCTAGGATCACTAGTCGTATGATCGTTGGCTCAAGCGGTCGATTTAACGTATGTGGAGGCCCAAAATGAGTGGGAGTGGTGGGTGCCGGAGTGATGTCATTGGAGCATCTGTCTACTACGCCAGGAGACAGCCATTTGGAGCTGTCCGTCGATGGCATGGGTATTTTGCACATGAGGAGCTGTGGTCAATCGTCCGTTGGAGCAGCATTTGCTCGTGTAGAGCCTGATGGGAAGGGTGCTAAGGTGGGAGTTAGCATCTCTGCCCTCTCGGTACATGGCGTGGCAGCAAGGAATACCTCATGCTCGGGTTACGTCAAGATGGAATTCTTGGCAGCGTAATCCTCAATGCAGGCTTCTTTGAATGAAAAGGGATGACCTGACTGGGTAGGCATTGACGCCCTTGGCCCCACAATCAGGGTTGTCCATGTGGTATATCCTGCCGAGGTCAGCTGCATGACTCCATCAGCGTAGAACAAGCCTGCTTGTCGAGGGAAATGGTAGTCGGTTCCCAACAGGACGTCGTAGGTGCGGGCAACTGTGACCTGCATGCGTACGACCTCATGGATGAGGCCCACTTGCAGGGGAAGGTTTTCCACGACACCATGTCCTGTATCCAACCCGCTGGATGCATTAATGAACATCTTTGATGTCGGTTGAATCTTGAGTTGCCAGCCGACCGCCTGTAGGACCTGGAGCGTCACTGTGGTATGAGTGGCACCCAGGTCGATGATTGATAGGAACGTTTTACCGCACATCCATACGAAGCAGCTAACCACCTCATGGTGGGGAGCCTGTGTCTTAGGTGGTGCAAGAGGCATGGGCCGCCATCCCCAAGCTTTGGATTCCGCTTGGACGGCTACTTTGCTGAGTTGATCATGTGGGACCTGGGTGCAACTAAGGCAAATGCCCGCCGGTCGAAGCTTCTCACCATATTCCCCCAAAACGACTGCGAATTCCAAGAGATGGGCGGGATTTCTCTACAAGTATTCCCCCAGGGGTATCTCTTGGAAAGGATAATGGAAGGAGTTTTTAGCACCTGCCATGGGCTCCTTGTGTGTCGAGGGTGCAAAGGTCACCTGTTGGCGACGCGGAGGCGTGGGAGCCCTCGGGGGGTACACGCGCGATACATGTGGGGGTCTGGGAGATATCAATGAGATCTGATCTGGTAGGCGGGTGGAGCGCGCTTCGATACATGTCTATAGGTTTGCCTTGGCCCGTTCTTGTTGTTCCTTGTATTGGCACATGTGCTCATACATCTCCGCAATCGACCATTCTTCCACGCTTTGTGCTTGAGCCACCTTGACTAGTTCCTGTTCCACAGCCATTAGAGGGATTTCCATGGTTTCTTCTTTGGAGCGGGGAAAATCTAGCTTCACATCCCGCACAGCGGTATCTAAAGTAGAATGTTGGGAGGTTACTGGTGTTTCTCTCGTTTCTCTCTGTTGCGTATACGCCTTCCACTACGCTGGTCCATTGTCCGTCAAACCAGAGGGACGGGAAGCGACGTTGGGACCGACTGCCTGTCGACCAACCGCAGGTCCTGATCCTGTTGGTCCGTATCCTTGGTACTTCTTCCCTAGGCTACACACGGGTTATCGGGGCTGGGTTGGGACACTCCCTACGGTGGTGTGTGAATTCTCCACAGCCAAAACAACTCCCGGGTGGGAAATCGTGGGGGTTCATTGAGTTGGGTATTGAAGCTCCTACTAGCATGCGGATGGTTGGAGCCACTTTCTCTTTTGGGGCTGATCCGCTCTCCACTTTATCTCCCTTTCCTAGTGTTCTGTCTCCTCCTTCAGCGTCTCCAATGTACTGAATTGTCTTAGGTCCAACGTGTTGGCAATGACTGGGATGAGTGTTCACGGTAGTATTCCTTGATCATGCGCAACGATATGTTGATGTAGCGTGTCAAAATCTTAGTGAATTTATTGTTATGTAGCTTGATTTTCTCTCTTGCCTTCATGCAAATAGTGCGGATTTGGAGCTCTGCTTCTTCGAGGCTCATTGGGTCAAATCGCTTTATCATTCTTTCCCTAGGTTGTCGAAGTCCGCGAATGGACGTTATCCATGTTCTGCAATGAACCACTGTAATACTTTCCCGTGCAACGCGAGATGCACCGTTGGGACGATGTAGTCTGGAGATAGTAGTCCATAGTCGAGGCAGGTACCCAACTTAGACAGCCACATGGCAGGATCCTCCTCTGGTTCACCCTTGAAGACGTTGAGCTTTAGGAGTGTGTAAGAAGCCTTTGCCGCTGGATTTGAAGCCAGTTCCTACGGAGGCAACACCTGTACCTGTGCCTGTGACTGGGTCCCGAGGTGAGATTAATGCACTTGCGCCAGGCCAACTACTCTGGTACCAACCAATGAAGCGGTTCCTCCTCCCTTCGGTCGAATACGTCATGCATCGGTTCCTCCCAGTCTAAAACTCCCCATTTGCTGTCTTGCTGAACTTGCCTGTACTTGCATGGCGTAGTGCTGGCCTCCGTGAACCACCGATCCTTACCCGGGTCCAATTACATCCCTCGTTGCTCGTGGTTTCTGCTCGAGTCTCCCCGTTATGGGAGTGGCTGATGCTTGGCTCGTTTGAAGATGAGATGGTTGCTTCTTGGATTGGACAGGTTGCATCGTATACTTGCTTGGCGCAGCCCTCGTTGGGATGCATGCTTCTCCCAAGGTCCGCACTTGTTTGGTGGCTCCAATCATGGATAAAGGATTGGTGCTTCCTTGAGCTGGGTCTTCCCTGTGGCGCAATGCTACCAAAGCAAAGGATGTATTGTTCACCTGCTGCTGGTGTGAGGACTGTTGCCTGCATGTCGAGTGGTCATAAAGGATGGGCCTTCTGGTTGGGTTTCCCTTACTCCGTGTTCTACAATGTCTAGGCATTTCTGCACACGTGGTGGATATACACCGCTGTCCGAGGCCGGGCGTCGAGGGTGAGCGACTGGACAGGACGGAACTGCCCGAGGACTGAAAGTCACAGGCTGGTGTAGGGAGTACAGAGCCTGCATTGAGGGATGATCCAGCAATACCTCTTCTTCATCTGCCTGGTCATTCTGGGCGTCGTCTGGGTCTGCCCATTCCTCGTCATGGGTCACAGAGGGTGCGGGTGAAGACATCCTTGGGGTCGAGAATTCAAGGCACCGCAGTGCATGGTTGTCCGGGGTCATGTCTACTACTTCATAGACAGTTTGTCCATCTAGAGTGGTGACCTCATGGAGCAAGACGAGCTCCTCTTCTGCTACAAATTCTTGCTCTTCATCAGACCCGCATTCTTCCACTTGCTCCAAGTTGCGTTTTGCATCTTGGTTGTGCACGTCGCCCTCCTCCGGATCTTCTAACGTCGCGGTCGCCAACTACGCTTGTCTAATAGCTTTCCATTCTCGGAGTTCCTACAGACGTTGCAGGTCGAACTCTTCTTTTTTGTCATGATTCATCTCGTTCTCTTCGTTGTACAGTAGTCGGGACCGATCATCTAACGGATCCCACTTAAACTTGGGGTCCAGGGCGGGCCTCGGAGGATCTTTTGTGCTTTCCTCGTAGCAATGGTCGGTGGGTGTCCGCCTCATCTTGTCTTCTTGGGGATGTAAGGTGGGGCAGGATTCGTTCTTGTGTCGCTGATGGTACGGTCAAATGATCCACCGGCTCCGTCCTCTTGTTCTTGCGCCTTGCAAGATGGCAAGGATCACCCCTGCGGTCAGGAGGATCGTCGAAGTTGGTTCGTCTACGCCTCCTTACACCCAGTTGGAGACGCGACGACTCCCTCCCCGAATAATCGCGCTTCGAAGCGTATAGTGATTTGAAGATACCTGCCATACTTGTCACAGGAAACAAGTGAGTCCACGCTCACCGCACCATTAACACTGTTATACCCTTTTCTGCCATCGGCCGGAATTAGGTCAGACAGCACGCAAGGTTTAACTCTCATTCTCAGTTCACACTACGCTATCCATTTCACCTTGTACGTTGTTCTTTTTCTGACTTCTTTCCCGCGTATTCTCAGTCTCACTTGACAAATCATTTACCGTATGATACGGGAAATAGGTCACACATGTCCATGATCTTGACAAGTCACCAACGATCAGTTAACCTTTGCAGCTATACTAGTTGCGTTCACCCGCATTCCATCGGCGGCAAGTAGTTACCTGCCATATAGCTCCAATTCTGGCAATACATTCCCTCTGGATGTCTTACATAGGATAAGCTGAATATCACCGTGGTTATTCTGACCATAATCTTTCTCACCATTTCACCACCGACGAGCAATCATTCACCGGATGAGATGATGTCCATCAAGTTATCCTACTGACAAAAACAAAGCAATGTGAATAATCAAACTTGGTTACTTTTAGTCCATTTACAGTCCATGAATATACAGACATGCAACATCCTTTCATTAGACATACAATCCCCTCTCTACATGTCACCCAGCAGCATGCGTAAACTATAGGCCTCCTACGTCAACGGATCGTCGGTCGGAGCTGGTTCCTACAAGAACACAGTGTGGCTCACTCCGCCTTACTCGCTCGTCCGCGGATCGGTGCAACGCAACTCCAGCTGTCTGTCCACGCGTTGACCTGCATGAGAACTGGCGCGCATTACGTCGTGCTCTCGCAAACAGAATAACTCTTGTCGATACCGCTGGTAGGCCCAGAAGGCCTTGGCCCGTTCTTCAGTTACTTTTGCGGCGCGCCATCTGACGTCACAGGCCACCTCCTGCCAACTCTCCACAGGATAGGATTCGTCGTCACGTGGAAGTCTCCGGAGCCACGGTTACTAGAACTGCTCCAAGGCCCCACCAACGGGATGATACGACCATTGTATCACTCCCAAGACTGTCCGCGCACCCAGCCAATCAGGTACATTGCAGCAACTACAAATGGCGTAGAAGGTGACTGGCAAGTCGCGGGCGTCTCTGCTTGGGTTAGGAAGCTGGAGCTCTCGCGCAAATTTAGGACCAACCCATGACGGCCCCGTTGTATACTCCTCAGGAAGCAGCCTTCCCATCCAGGGATGGTTGTACACTCACGCACACACACATTCTCTGCCTACTCTAACTTCTCTACTCTAGTTTGTCGCGAGACGGGATACGGATCCCGGTCGACGGTATGGATTGACTGAGGGACAGCAATCTCTCTGTTGTGCTGGTGGTCGCTAGACTCATCTCCCATACCGGGATCGGATCAGGATTCGGTTGTAGGGGCACTCAATTAAGCGCCATTGGCATCAGGTCTAAGTGCCTCAGCGGCCTTCAGGGTCGGCAGTCAGTTGGTTGTTTGTTTGACAGACAATAGCTGAATCACCTCCTGCTCTTTTTCTCTTATCCTTCCTTCACGTAATGCTTTCCACACCTCCCCCATACTGGCAGGCCCCTTTTGCGGCTCGCACATCAAAACGCCCTTGGATAAGGTGTCTCGGGTTCCGCTCCTCTCTTCGAAGTTTGGACGCGGCTCTACTACCAGAAAGCCAGCCTCTGGCCGCTTTCTTTTCCTCTCACCAGGTCTGGTCAACTTCCGGTATCTGCCGCAATATCTTCCGTTGTGCCTCGTCACTCCCGGAGTCGAACTACTGTTTTCGTATTTTCTTTTCCTCAGTCGATGGTCGTCGGATCATCCATCGACTACTTTCTTGGATCCTGACCCTAGGCCCTCCTTGGTTCCCCTCATTTCTCGTGGATGAACGGAATATTGTTAACTGCCATGTAGCGCCAACCACCACGAAGGACCTTAGAATGTTCTAAGATGTGTTTTAAAACCTCCCTGTTCCCCTTTTGGTCACAAAGGAAATCAATCACCGGGTTGGGATTTTGTTGGGAAAAGAACCATCCGGCTCGGTTTCAGGTCCACAGGAGCAAGTTCCAGGAAAGTACCAGATGCCTACTCCGATCGTTGATCCCACTTCTTCATTAGAAAGATCAGGTGGCAAAATGTCTACGGTTCAAGTTTGAGGCCGATCCAACAGTCGGATTGGGAGATATGAATTTTCGAAGTTTCGGAGGTCATGGACCGTCGATGTCTGGGTGGGCATGGGTGATGGCTCCATGCCTTAGCCTAAGAAAAAGAAAAATGCAAGAGGTCCACGGTCAAGACCTGATGGGAGAAATATACAAAAAGGTCCTTGGTCTTAGGATTGCCTTGTCAGAGTATGCTGACTAGGATAAAGGTACCTCTCCTTACTTTTTAGGTGAGGAGAGATCCTTGCGTGCTAGTCATGGACACATGGCGATTCTCCATGGGTTTGTGGGTTATGTGACCACTAGGAGTGTGCCATAAGAGCATTTTCTAGCTCTCTAGGTTATGTGTGAGTGGTGAGCCTGATTTCTAGGCTGATTTCCTCCCTTGTGTGAGATTATGGACTCTAGTCTGTGAGCCTTAGCCTCCATGGCTAAGTGGTGTGGCTTGTGAGAGGGCTGACTTGCCCAAGCTCTAGCTCTATATGTACTCCATCATTTTGAGTGATTGAACAACCATTCTTCAGCACAAGTGATGCCCTTCCAGTCACACATGCTCGCTGCTCCAAGGCTCCCTCTCTCCTCAAGTTCCAACATTTGGTATCAGAGCCAAGTTTTGCCACCTTCAGCCAGCACAGGTCGTCACTTTGAGAGTGACGGGTTGGGGTAAAACCTTTACCAGATTGGACAATCAACTACAGGATCTTCAAGTTCAAGAGACAAGCTGTCAAACGAGGTCAAGATAGCGAATATCCAACGGTCGGATTGAGAGTTAGGCTCAAAACGAGGCCAGCGAGGGCTACACTCTTCTCTATGAGTAAGACAATCACCTTGTGATGACCATAACTCTCTCGTTTCTTTGTCAAATTGAAAAAGTGGCACATGCGAATTGTAGTATATTTTCTAAGCTTTCCATTGGTTTGAGTTGGAGTAGGGAGAAATGCCGTTTACAAGCTGGCTGGTCTGAGTTGGAGTAGGGGCAAGCATACCCTGTTTTCAAGAGGGCATATCTTTCACAATCCCCTGTTGATGACCCTGTTTTATGGGTCGATCTGAAAGATTTTGAGCTGCATTTTCCATTTGAGGGCTCAGTTTTTGAAAATTCCCAGTCTTCTGGCATCTACAGTCCATTTTCTGTCACACAGATTTCTGGCAGAAGCAGTAGTAGAAGCAGGGTTAGCGCCATCATCCAAGGGCAGCGCTAACCATCATCAAGGCTCAAAATGGCAGCAGCTGGTGTTGTAACAGCAGCCCAGCCTTTGGAGAGGCTGGAGGGACACGCCAACTTCACGTTTTGGAAGATCTGTACCCGCCTCCTTTTGGAGGAGAGGGGCTTATAGGAGGTGGTGAGCGGCGACAAGCCAGCTCCAGTTCCACAAGCAAAAGGCATCACCGCAGCGCAAGTGGTGGCAGGGAAGACGCCGCAAAAGGGTGCAGCTGATGCAGGTTCTTCTCCAGTTGTACCAGCGGCGTATGAGGAGTGGAAGAAGAAGGACACGCAAGCCTACAGGTTGCTTGTCAACACCATCTCCAACCCGCATCTTCAGTACGTGAGTGACAAGGCTACTGCAAAGGAGGGGTGGGACACGTTGTGCAAGAAGTATGAGAGCAAGGATCCTGCATTCCTCATGCTTTTGGAGGAAAAGATGATGGCGCTGAAAATGCAGGGTGGTGAAGGGATGGAGGCGTATCTGGATAGGGCAAAGGAGCTGGCGAAGCAGTTGAGAGCGGCCGGCAATCCTGTGGAAGAGACACGCTTCATTCTCCTCTTGCTGAGGGGACTCCCAACCAGCCACGACACGGTGCGAGAGATGTTGGAGTGCCAGTCGACTCTCGACCTCGACTTCATCCGCACGCACTTGGTGCAAGTAACTGCGTCGCAATGCAGGAAAGCGCAATGGCGGCAGCAGCAGCAGTGAAGCAGCTTTCATGGCCATGGGCTCACGCAACCAGCAACAGCAGCTATCCGGGCAGCAGAGAGGCAAGAAGAAGGGCAACAGATGAACGTTACAGTGGCAGTAGATTCAGATGAGCCAACATCATACAAGGAGGCCATGGCTGCATCGGATGCAGCAGAATGGGCGCAAGCCGTGCAACAGGAGATACAGTTGCAGCTCGACAACATCACGTGGGAGCTGACTGAGTATCCACCTGGACGTAAGGTGATCAAATGCAAGTTGGTGTTCAAGAAGAAGCAAGGAGAAGATGGTAACCTGGAAAAGTACAAGGCGACGCTGGTCGCCAAGGGCTACTCGCAGCAGGAGGGCATCGACTATACAGAAACATTTGCCCCTGTTGCAAAGTTTGCCTCTGTACGTACGCTCCTCTCTTATGCAGCAGCTGAGGACTTCGAGGTTCACCACATGGATGTCAAGACGGCATTCTTGAATGGTGACTTGGAGGAGGAGATCTACATGGAGCAGCCGGAGGGGTTCGTCATTGATGGCCAGGAGCACCTGGTTTTCAAGCTGCAAAAGTCGTTGTACGGCCTCAAGCAAGCATCGCGTGCTTGGAACCAGAAGCTTAAGCGCAAAGAGTGTGACTACAGTGTGTATCGCTGGCAGCATGAGCATGAGATCCTCATCATCATTGTCTATGTGGATGACATGCTCCTCCTTTCCAACAGCATGTCTGCACTGTAGGAGTTCAAGGAAGCCATGCAGGAGCGCTTCCAGATGTCTGATCTCGGGGAGGCATCATACTATCTCGGTATCCAGATCACGCGTGNAAGCTGCAAAAGTCGTTGTACGGCCTCAAGCAAGCATCGCGTGCTTGGAACCAGAAGCTTAAGCGCAAAGAGTGTGACTACAGTGTGTATCGCTGGCAGCATGAGCATGAGATCCTCATCATCATTGTCTATGTGGATGACATGCTCCTCCTTTCCAACAGCATGTCTGCACTGTAGGAGTTCAAGGAAGCCATGCAGGAGCGCTTCCAGATGTCTGATCTCGGGGAGGCATCATACTATCTCGGTATCCAGATCACGCGTGACCGCAAGTCACGCTCTCTTTCGCTATAACATAGCCGCTACATCAAGGATGTTTTGCAGCCGTTTGGTATGGCAGAGGCAAAATCCATCGACACGCCGCTGGAGACACGAGAGTACCTCGTGAGCTTCAATAGAGAAGCAGATGCAGCCGAGCGGCAGAAACACCAGAGCACCGTTGGAAGTCTCATGTACCTGATGGTGGCTACCAGGCTGGATCTCGCACAAGTTGTGAGCGCTGTGAGCCAGCACATGGCTAATCCCGGACCGGAGCACCAGAAGGCAGTGAAGCGGATCTTCCGCTACCTTGCTAGAACCATCAACGTCAGCATTACCTACAACGGCAACGACAACATCATCATCGGCTACACAGATGCAGATTGGGCTTCAAATCCTGAGACCCGCAAGTCCATCTCTGGACATGTATTTCTCATGAATAAAGGTGCCATCAGCTAGTGCAGCAAGCGGCAGGTGGTCGTGACGACTTTGAGTACAGAAGCTGAGTACGTATCTCTCAGCTTTGGAGCCAAGGAAGCAGTTTGGCTCCAGCGTCTCATGGTAGAGATGAGTGGGAGTGCAGCAGTTCCACTTCCTGTGCGCGTCGACAACCAGAGCGCAATCGCACTCACCAAGAATCCTAAGAACCATGCACGCACAAAGGACATTGACATCGCATATCACTTCATCAGGCACATGGTGCACGAGAGTGCTATCAAGCTCGAGTTTACTCCAACGAGCAAGCACGTCGCTGATTTTTGCACAAAGCCGGTGACCCGTGAGAAACAGCAGTTCTGTATGAAGGCATGTGGACTCAGCCCACATTGACTATGGCACAGTGGGAGATGATTGGCAAAGGAGCCATCCGGCTCAGTTTCAGGTCCACAGGAGCAAGTTCCAAGAAAGTTCCAGATGCCTACTCCGATCGTCAATTCGACTTCCTCATTGGAAAGGTCAGGTGGCAAAATGTCTATGGTCCAAGTTTGAGGCCGATCCAATTGTCCGATTCGAAGATATGAATTTTTGTAGTTTTCGAGGTCATCGACCGTCGATATGCGGGTGACCATGGGCGATGGCTCCATGCCTTAGCCTGAGAAAAGAAAAAGGCAAGAGGTCCAGGGTCAAGACCTGATAAGAGAAATATCCAAAAAGGTCCTTGGTCTTAGGATTGCTTTGTCAGAGTGTGCTGACTAGGATAAAGGTACCTCTCCTTACTTTTTAGGTGCGGTGAGATCCTTGTGTGCTAGCCATGGACACATGGCGATTCTCCATGGGTGTGTGGATTATGTGACCACTAGGAGTGTGCCATGAGAGCATTCTCTAACTCTCTAGGTCGTGTGTGAGTGGTCAGCCTGATTGCTAGGCTGATCTCCTCCCTTGTGTGAGATTATCGACTCTAGTATGTGAGCCTTAGCCTCCATGGCTAAGTGGTATGGCTTGTGAGAGGGCTATTTGCCCAAGCTCTAGCTCTATACGTACTCCATCATTTTGACTGATTCAACAACTATTCTTCAGCACAAGTCATGCCCTTCCAGTCCCACATGCTCGCTGCTCCAAGGCTCCCTCTCTCCTTCAGATCCAACAGATTTGACCCAATGACCTATTACTCAAGAGACGAATTCTGGACCATCTAAGCCACAAGGAGTTGTTCTAGGTAGTATTGCCTGGCTATACTATCCAGATTAGACTAAGGGGAATTCCTCCAAAGGAGCAGTGCATACCGTTTCTATCTGGACCAGAATTAGGGAAGTTACTCCGAGGGAATTGTGTATGCCTAGTCCGTCGTGTGCCTGTCCAAAAATCAGCCATGGACGAGGAGCATATCAGGTCAATACTGGCCTGGTTGCCACCATGAAGTACATGGGAATGCCGACAAAGCTCTAGTAATTCTTCCACTCAGCTGCATTCGCTTCTCCATAGAAGCTCACGAGGTACTGCCGCGTCTCCGCTGGCGTGCGGATGGGTTTTGCCTCTGCCATGCCGAACAGCTGCCAGACATCCTTGATATAGTGACTCTGTTGTACTGAGAGAAAGCGTGATTTACCGTCACGCGAGATCTAGATACCGAGGAAGTATGATGCCACCCCAAGATCATGTTGGAACGTGAGGAGAGAGGGAGCCTTGGAGCAGCGAGCATGTGTGATTGGAAGGGCATCACTTGTGCTGAAGAATGGTTGTTCAATCACTCAAAATGATGGAATACATATAGAGCTAGAGCTTGGGCAAGTCAGCCCTCTCACAAGCCACACCACTTAGCCATGGAGGCTAAGGCTCACACACTAGAGTCCATAATCTCACACAAGGGAGGAAATCAGCCTAGCATTCAGGCTGACCACTCACACACGACCTAGAGAGCTAGAGAATGCTCTCATGGCACACTCCTAGTGGTCACATAACCCACAAACCCATGGAGAATCGCCATGTGTCCATGGCTAGCACACAAGGATCTCACCTCACCTAAAAAGTAAGGAGAGGTACCTTTATCCTAGTAAGTACATTCTGACAAGGCAATCCTAAGACCAAGGACCTTTTTGGATATTTCTCCCATCAGGTCTTGACCCTGGACCTCTTGCCTTTTTCTTTTCTCAGGCTAAGGCATGGAG
>SZWC01002453.1:49755-65571 GCA_023375785.1 Penium margaritaceum | reverse complement strand
TCCTCCAAGTCACCATTCAAGAATGCCGTCTTGACATCCATGTGGTGAACCTCGAAGTCCTCAGCTGCTGCATAAGAGAGGAGCGTGCGCACAGAGGCAAACTTTGCAACAGGGGCAAAAGTTTCTGTGTAGTCGATGCCCTCTTGTTGCGAGTAGCCCTTGGCGACCAGCCTCGCCTTGTACTTTTCCAGGTTACCATCCGCTCCCCGCTTCTTCTTGAAGACCCACTTGCACTTGATCACTTTACGTCCAGGTGGACGCTCAGTCAGCTCCCACGTGCCGTTCTCTAGCTGCGACTGTATCTCCTGCTACACGGCTTGCACCCAACCTGCTGCATCTGGTGCAGCCATGGCCTCCTTGTATGACGTTGGCTCATCTGAATCTGCTGCAACTGCGACGTTCATCTGTTCTGGTTTCTGCAGCATCCAGAAATGGCCGCGCTCACCAGGCTTGTAACGCACCCTAAGAGGGTACCTCTGACCTGGTGCTGGAGCGTTTGCGGGCGGCTGGCGCGGTGCTGCTGGCACAACTGCTGTTGGTGGTGGTGCTACATCTCCCTCCTCTACTTCTGCCGATGAAGCTGCTGTATCTGCAACATCAGACATGGGAGAGTAGAGTGATTCTCCCACTGTCACAGTAGAGGAAGGATCGGGAGAAACTGGGTCAGAAAGAATTTCTGCTCCAACCGTCTCGTCAGCTGCTGGTTCTGCTGCCTCTTCACACACGATGTTGGTGCCGATGACGTTACTCTCGTTGAAGATGACATGCCTGGAGATGATGACGTGGCCTGTATCCCTCTCGTAGAGGCGATACGCCTTGTTTGCCACGTCGTAGCCAATCATCAGCATCTGCGCACTCTTCGCGTCCCACTTTGGTCGCTTCTCTTTTGGCACGTGCATGTGCGCCAAGCTGCCAAACGCGCGAAGATGACCCACGCTCGGCTTCTTGCCGAACCACGCCTCGTACGGCGTCATCTGCTCCAGGGCCTTGGTTGGACTGCGGTTCTTGATGTAGACCGCAGTGCTCACGGCTTCAGCCCAGAAGTCGTAGGTCAGCCGAGCCGCGTGCAGCATGGAGCGCGCCGACTCCACAATGGTACGGTTGGCACGTTCTGCTACACCGTTCTGCTGCGGCGAGTACGGTGCGGTACGCTGCGCCTTGATGCCAGCTGCTGCGAGGTAGTCTTGGAACTCCTTGCTTAGGTATTCTCCACCGCGATCGCTGCGCAACGCCTTGATCTTCTTGCCAGATTGGTTCTCCACCATGGCCTTGAACTCCTTGAACCTGTGAAAGCACTGGTCCTTGGAGGAAAGGAAGTACACAGCAGTGTAACGGCTGAAATCATCAATGAAGGTGAGAAAATACCTAGAGCCTCCAAAGCTCTGGGCCTGCATCGGTCCGCACAAGTCCGTGTGGACCAGCTCCAATACCTCTTTTGCACGCTCCCCTGCTCCAGAGAACGTCTCGCGGTGTTGCTTCCCCTCCAAACATCCGATGCATAACTGCTGCTCAAAGTTAGAGATGGTAGGCAGGTCACGTACCATCTGCTTTGCTTGAAGCTGCTGCAAGGCGCGCATGCCGATGTGGCCGTAGCGCGCATGCCAGATCTCACCATCTGTTTCCCGCACCACTGCTGCAAGACTCTGCTCACGCGGGATCTTGGTCGCCCCAAGCAGGCGGTACATGTCGCTGTCCTTAACCGACTTCGCCAACTCCTCTCCTGTTTCCTTGTTGAGGATGTAGCCATAGTCATCATCGAAGACAACGCGCAGTCCTGTGTTGGTGAGAGAGGACACTGAGAGAAGGTTGAACGCAGCATCAGGCACATACAGCACGCCATGGAAAACTCCCACTTCAATGCCACGCGGGGTCTCCAACCACATCTCCACAATCCCAATCCCCTCAGCATATACCACCCAATCATCACCCAAAGCAATCGGCCGAGGAGGAATGGAGAGCAGCTGTGTGAACCACTCCTTGTGGTGCATCAGACTCTTGGTACATCCCGAGTCCTTGTACCACGCCAGATCCGCCTTTTCCTTCTGCGACATGTCAGAATTCGCCATGAAGAGGCGGTCGCGCACCTCCTTGGCGACATTCATGTTGCCAAAATGGCGTACGCTAGTCTGGTTCTGCTGCTGCTGCTGCTGCTGTTGCTGGCATTGCTGTGACTGCTGCTGCTGTTGTTGTGGGGATTGCTGTTTTTGCTGCTGCTGCTGCTCCTTCTGGTCCCTCTTAAACTTGAAGCACTCTTTCTTGTAGTGCCCCTCTTTTTGGCAATAGTGACACTTGCCCTTCTTCTTGCCTCTCTGCTGCCCGGACTGCTGCTGTTGCTGGTTGCGTGAGCCCATGGCCATGAAAGCTGCTTCACTGTTGCTGCTGCCGCCATTGCGCTTTGATGCATTGCGACGCAGTTCCACCTGCACCAAGTGCGTGCAGATGAAGTCGAGGTCGAGAGTCGGCTGGCACTCCAGAGGAAGAGTGTGCTGAACTGGAATGCTCCTTGTCTACCACCTAGCTGGCTAGCTATACATAGAGACAAGGCATGCAGTATTGTATGGAGTACGTCCCATGGGTCTTTCCTGAAATGGGCCAGGAATGCACTGTCCATATTGGGCATGTCCCTTGTGGATCATCATAAGAATCACACCTTTCTGGCCTAGTTGGAATAGGCACAGGAGTTTCAAAAAATTAGTCGCTGGTTCAAATCCCACCACGGGCACAAACGTCTTTGTGGCCCAACATAAGATGGGGAGCTTCCACGAAGCTTACTAGAGCCCGCCTTCAGGATGACACTTGGCGTTCTAAGGATGCGCCAAGTAGGAATATAGGTTGAGGTTGGCTCTAGTGGAGCTACTACAAGCAGAAGCATTAGCAAAAGCTCTACAAGTATAGAAGCCTATACTCTGCATGTATCCATGTACAGTTTTTGCCTTTCAGACTCCTCAAAGAGTGTCCGACCAAGGCTAGATTCTAAAGACCAACATGCAGACTGTGTGAGGTTGTAAACCAAACAAATCGAAAGTGTGGATCCCTCGTTTGGAGGTGATATGTTGTTTTGGTTGCAATACCAAGATCGGTTGGCGGCCTTCCATGTCCGGACCCATTTTCTAGACCATTTCTATGCGGCGCATTGAAAAAGGGTTATGGGTCCTCACTTTTGGTTCTAACGCACGTTTTAAGGACCAAATAGTGCGTGGTCTTGCAGGGCGCACAGGTACAATAGCGACACAAACATCGGTCGTTCATCTGCTTCATTGGCTCCATCAATTTCTTGAAATAGGGTGCACGCACCTGGCGGACAAGAGGACAAGGAAAAGCTCATCCCTGTCTCATGGACCGAGCGTTTCCGTCAAATCTTGGGGCTGTACCACCTTTTAGAAAATAGTAGATCTTGCATATAAGGCTATTGCCAAACATGTCCGCAAGTGCATGCAACGCAGTGGCAATGGGGCAAACATCTTAGCCTATTCCTCTCGATTCATTGGACAAAGTGCAAGCTCTCCCTTTAGTCAAGGCAACAGCGGAAGCAGTGGTCGTGGAGGGAAACGCAATTGTGGCATGGAAAGTTCAAAGGAGCCTGTAAGGGTGCATACCGGGTAAGATTCCCGGATCCCAGATTGGATTCGGATTCATGAATCCGAATCCAGGTTTGGCTTTGATTCACGAATCCGAATCTGGATTCGCGAATCCGTAAGATTCACGAATCTTTTCCGAATCCTATGGGTGATGGCAGGTAAAAATCCTCTAATCTGCCACATAAATCCTTGTTTTCCATGTTGAAAAAANTGCACACTCACCCTCAGGCCAACACCTTTAGTCAAGGCAACAGCGGAAGCAGTGGTCGTGGAGGGAAACGCAATTGTGGCATGGAAAGTTCAAAGGAGCCTGTAAGGGTGCACACCGGGTAAGATTCCCGGATCCCAGATTGGATTCGGATTCACGAATCCGAATCCAGGTTTGGCTTTGATTCACGAATCCGAATCTGGATTCGCGAATCCGTAAGATTCACGAATCTTTTCCGAATCCTATGGGTGATGGCAGGTAAAAATCCTCTAATCTGCCACATAAATCCTTGTTTTCCATGTTGAAAAAATAGGAAAAGGATCTCCGAATCCCGAATCGAATCCTCATGAAGGATTTGGATCCCCGAATCCGAATCTTTATCCGGGTTCACGAATCTTATTCACGAATCCTAGGATTTGGTGTGCAGCCTTAGGAGCCTGCCAACTGTCACACTTATGGCAAGGCTAGGCACTATTCTAGAGACTGTCGCATTCCTCAAAAAGAAGGGGATAACAAAGATGGGAAGGAGAAGAAGGAGCTTACCAATACGATGGCTGGAGAGTTTCCCATGAAGGGGTAGGTGCTTCTTAGGCCCAGGGTATTTGCCCTTGACTCGGGAACCAACCACCACTCCTCAAAAGAGAATAGTGTATTTGTCTCTGTGGCCAAATCTGTCATGCGCATCAAGTGTTGAAACCGCGGCGTCCTCCAAGACAGGGGCAAAGGGGACAAGGTGATCACGTTCAACGTGAACGGTGTGCAGATAGCGATCAACCTTCTAAAGGTGGTGTACATGCCCTCTTTTTGTAGCCAACATGCTGTTTGTCTAAAGAATCACCGATAACAACATGGCTGTGGTGTTCACCAAGAAGGAAGATGTGGCCCTAAAAAACGAGGACATCTTGATTTTGTACACCAAAGACGACCTCATGCTTCAGGTTTGAAGAGTCAACGGCCTCTACGTGCTTCAAACCAGATTCACGAAGGTGTCAGATGAGGGACTCGCAAGTGCCACCAAGACAGTGGCACAGGCTCAAATCATTCATCGCCTTCCGCAAGCATGAAAAGGAGCAGGAAAAGTAGCTCAAGATCCCACAGGAAGCATGGTCGAGAAGGAAGCCGAATGCATCTAATCTGAAGGTATTCAAGTCAAGTTCATGGGTGAACATCTAGTCAGGAGAATGTGGAGGCACGCTTGACGCATGTTCCAAGAAGTGCATCATTGTTGGGAAGTGCACGTCCCACAAAGCTTATCGGCTTTAGGACCAGGCAGTAGGCAAGCTTGTGAGGAGCTGTGGCGTCCTGTCCGATGAACGCATCCTTGGAAAGGGAGAAATCAAAGGCCTCATCCTTGCTTCCATAACGGGAGAGTTAATAGTGTTGCTTGAGTCCGAAGACCAAGCAGCCAACAGCTGGCTTGCTTTTCCAGTAGGTGGTGGGAATGGGAGAGTAGCTACAGAAAATGATCAAGCACCTCACATGGACACGGATACTCAGGTGTCTTGGGCTTCCAATTTTGACTTGGAGTCTGATGTCTCTTTTGACGATAAGGACGATGACAACCCACCACCTCTGGAAGCACCAGCACCAGAGCAAGAAGTCGCATCAGTACCTCGCTACAGTTTGTGGCCAAAGAAAGTACTTTTACAGTATGAGGATGAATGAACCGGCCTTAGCCGGTCGTCGATGGCTCCGGGAGAGCCATCCACAATGGCGGAGGCAATGAATGGCCCAAACGCGGCCAAGTGGAAAGAGGGAATGGATCGTTATCTGGCGTCCATTGCTGAAAACAACACATGGGTGCTGGTGGATAGAACGACAAGGCCCACGTGGTGGGATCAAAGTGGGTCTTTTGAGTGAAGAAACAAGACGGGAGCATCAACAAGTTTACAGCAAGGGTAGTGGGAAAGGGGTTCCCTCAATGAGAAGGCTGCGAGTACAATTGGTTGGTTGCGCGCGTCTGGATATTTACCTCCATGCGCTCTCTCCTTGGCATTGCAGCCCCAAAAAACTTGGAGATACACGAGATGGACGTCAGGACAACTTTTCTTTATGGGAAGCTTGACAAGGAAGTTTTGATGAAGGTGATTGAAGGAGTCAAAGCTCCCAAGGCCAAGGTGTGTGAGTTGGTGAAAGCTAGCAGAGGATTGAAAGACGTACCAAGGATATGGTACAAAGAGATGGAAGGTTTCATGAGCAATATCTCCATTGCACATTGCCAAAATAACCCGAGCATGTATGTGCGCGATGAACGGAAATGGCTGATGCTGGTTGTACTATATGTGGATGATATGATCATCTTCTTGTCTTCGGTGGAGCTATTGGATGAGCTTAAGTCAGACCTCAATAAAAGGTTTGAGATGAATGACATGGCTCCTTTCAAGTACTACATCAGGATTTCCATCCATCGGAATAGAGGAGTAGGCAACATTGAAATAAACCAAACCAAATACATTGGTGAGGTAATGAAGCGCTACCACATGGAAGAATGGAAACCTGTCAACACCCGAATGACAACCGATATGAAGCCAAAGGCCTTCATGTTGCCAAGCAACAAAGTAGAACAAAATCAGTTGCACGACATTCCCTACTTGTCTGCGTGGGTAGCATGATGTACGCCATGATAGGTACCCGTCTAGACATCTGGTATGCTGTGGGACAAGTGATCAGATTTGTGGCCAACCAAAGGCCACACTATTGGTAGGCAGTCAAGCGTATCTTGTGCTACCTGCAAAAGACACGTCACATGGGCCTCGTCCTAGGAGGAAAAGAAGGTACAAACCCCCTCCTCCTACACTGACGCTGACTGGGGAGGAAATCTTGACAGTAAAAAATCCACCTTTTCATACGTATGCATCTTGAATGGCACTGCCTTCTTATGGGCTAGCCAGAAGCGGGATTGTGTTCCTATGTCCACGGCTGAGGGCAGAGTACGTTGCACTCAATTACTACGCAACGTGCTTGGTGAAATGGCAATGCCACAGAAGGATGCCAAGTTTGTACACGTGGACAACATGAGCGCCATCTCAATGGATAAAGATGACATTATCTCCCGTCAAGCACACGCACCTTTAAATAGCTTACCACTACGTATGTGACCTGGTCATGAAGAACAGTCTGGACTTGTATCTCTGCGGAACCAAGAGTATGCATGTTAACTACATGACAAAGCGAGTGGAGAGCAACTTGCATTATGCAAGCATTTGTGGACTTGGCATGAGGAGTGCAGCACAGGAAGGGTGAGCCTGAAAGAATTAATGGAGCCAAGTGAGTGACAAATGGACAAAGGTGTAAGAGTTATGATTCATTGTCTTGTTTTAATGTACCGTGTAATGTGTGTATATAATACATGCGATATGTTAGGTTCCTAGAAGTACAAAAGTGTGTAGACACATTGTAGTACACCATTTAATTAGTAAACACACTCTTAAGTTAATG
Source organism: Penium margaritaceum (assembly GCA_023375785.1). Classification (NCBI taxonomy): domain Eukaryota; kingdom Viridiplantae; phylum Streptophyta; class Zygnematophyceae; order Desmidiales; family Peniaceae; genus Penium; species Penium margaritaceum. The sequence goes on along the minus strand of SZWC01002453.1, from coordinate 58,347 downwards.
AAACACTTCTGGTTTCCAAGGGTTTCTTATACATGTAACATTTTTCGAATTTCATTGCTTTAGATGTGTCATGTAACATAGAGTGGTCTATGAAAGTTATGGCAGGTACTTAAGTTGTTTTCCATTCTTGTCAAAAACGTATTGTAACACCGTGAGGTACTTCTTGATTCGAAACACCTTAGTTGGGACTATGCTCGAAGTTCGGAAGGGTCCGCTCACGTCATTTTCTCAACCGTGACAAAGACTGTGGTGCCCCTCCCTGGAATGCATTGCGTGTATCAAGGGAGTGTATCTGGGGGTACATCGTAGTAATACAAATTCTTGGAACTTGTGTACTCCAATGTTCAACCTCATCACTTCCCCCCCTCCTAAAGCAAGGCGAGGGTATGATGCAAGTTTAGCGTGGAATGTATTGGAATTGTCTATCAATCCGAGATATGCGTACATTTCTATGCTACACTCTATTGATATACAAGTTTATGGAATTGATACACCTCAAACACACACTCCAATACACCACCTCAATACACTTTCCACTTGGCGGGGGGGGGAGAGGGCTATCCATACCCCCCCTCCGTATCAACACTGTATTAGGGTGGTGTAGCGGAGAGTGGCGTTGATAGACACTCAGAAAGACAACTTGTGTATTCTCGATAACCACCATCCATACTTGTTCCATAAGAGGACCTCGACACCCAGTCGCGCACCACCCCCAGTGTATCTCAAGTGTAAGTGGGGAGTGTATCTGGGGGTGTATCCTAGAAATACATAGTGTTGGGTCTCGTGTACTTCAATTCTCCATCTCGTCCCCCTCCCCCCAAAACATGTTGAGTGTATGAGGCAAGAGTAGCATGGAAAGTATTCAAAATATTTGTCAACACAAGTTTTGTGTATACTTCTATGCTATTCTCTATTAATACAGAAGTATATGGATTGGATTCACCTCAGATACACACTCCAATACACCACCCCAATACACTTTTGACTTGGCGGGAGGGGGGGAGGAGGGAGAGGGCTATCCATACCCCCCCTCCATATTGAGAGTCTATTTGGATGGTGTTGCAGAGAGTTTTGCGGATAGACCCAAAAAAACACAAGTTTTGTATTCCCGATAACCATTGTCCATACTCGTTCCATAACAGGACCCCTACACCCAGACATGGACCCCCCCCCAAAGTACCTTGAATGTATCTGGGGAGTGTATCTGGGGATGTATCTTGGAAGTGCAAAGTGTTGGAACTTGTGTATTCCGATGTTTGAAATCCCACCCCCGTAGTGCAAGTGGGGAGGTTTGCTTCAAGTTTGGAGAGGTTCTTGAGAACGGGTTTGCAAGTTTACAATCTCTAACTACCAAACAATGTCGTCTGACTAGTTGAACTATCCAGTTCAGGCGGGTTCAATGGGATCTTCTTCCCAAGTCCCAAACTTTCCATCGTATTAGTAGCTCTAGCATCTGGACGTTCATCCTATAATGGCTAGCGTCTTGATGAGCGGGTGCGTGGAAAAGATATGTTCATTTAGATAATGAGCATGGATGTGACAACACCTTCAATGCACGATCCTTTAGTACAGGTAGATAGCACATGTGATTTATATGCCAATCCACCGCAGACATTCTACCACACTACACCTTGGCAACTACAGCGATCGCCTTTCCATGCTTAGAAGCAGTGACCATAGGGTCACTCACCACCATCGTCTGAGCCATCTAAAAAGCCCCTATCTCCTTTATCACTTGGTCCTACTTGTAGTGAGGAACCAAGGCCTCAACCACCACGTTCCAAGCTGCCAAGGTACTGTTGTTCTATGAGAGGTCATTCCCAAAATGCTCTTGGTGGAGCCGGTGGGCTGCAGCATACAAGGGGAAGGACATGTCCCTAGACCAACAGGTCTCCAGCGTACCAAGCACAAAGTGCACATGACTCTATGCCACCCTTCTTGGATTCTTGTCCTTCATCACATACAACAACTTCAGCTCCTTAGCAAAATCCCAAAACCCCTCATAGATCTCACAACCACTCCCACTAGGCTTATAAACAACCCTTAGTAGGACAATCAGTGGCTGTAGTAACTCCTTTAGTTTATGGACCTGAAGCCTAAAGTCCCTTCTCCTTATGAAATATCTCACCTCCCTCTTCCTTTACCAAAATGTAGCATCCGTATGAGAACCTATCGTCTTCCAAACATCCAATGCCACAAATGTCCCCAGCTCATCCTGTAGCTCCAATAGTCTCTCCACCATGGAGAAGATCAAGGCAATGCCGGCATCACAACGGACTTTCAATACCTTCCCTCCCGTCCTCTCCTTCAACCACATCCTTGGCATTGCATTGTTCTTGGAAAATGCCACAATCTGCTCACACCGCCCAATGAGACTCGACTTTGAAGTAGATTTGCCCACATCCTTCATGATTAGGTCAATGTTGCGAGCACAACAACCTTGAAAAAACAGTCAACAAAACTTCACTCTCAGATCTGCAAAACCTTTTAATTTATACAAGCATTGTCGGAAATGACACACACTACCTTGTCCTCCCCCACAATGTCAGTTGGAACCTCAATCATACTTGCAACATGGTTTGCATCTCTGGTCAGTCCACTTGCATTGCCGGAAAAGAGCTAGACAGAATCCATGACGTTGACAGCCATGGCTTTATGTATCGGCATGACCTGACGGTAAGACCACTCATCCACAGCTAGACTGCAGCCGTACGTGCTCTAACTGTGCTTCGAAGTAGCATCCAACTCGTCCCGTTCCTTGTAGAGTTTTGGAGGTAGGACATCCACAACGATCGACCTAGCAAGAATCCGGAATGCAGCAGTGGTCTTCTTTGCACTTTTCACAACCTCCATGAGCACGGCCTCATGGCAAAAAGAGATAAATTGGGCAGAAATGGCCATTGTCTTCACAATGCTAACATGACAAAATTCATTGTTTAGCAAGCTCGAGTGTTATACCATGGTTTTTTGCCAGAAAGAGGCCGCTTTGTTGATGTCAAATAAGGGAAACTCACTCTCTAGCCTTGTTGTTACCGGCTGCCTCTGCTTGTGCTCTCCATTTGCTGCTTCCTCGTCACTATCTGGCTATAGAGTCAAGCCACCTACTGGCGTTCGCTCTTCTTGCTTTTGCTTCTCTCGGAGTTTGATCCACTACATTGCCTTGTCCTTTGTGCACACTTCTTCCCCTCTCCCTTGTACAAGCTGACTTTGACCGGCTACCACCCACTAGGGGGCAGATAGCGCTCCAAACCAAGGACATCTTGATACTAGGGATGGAGGAAGTAAGCACTTGCCGACGTTGGGGTTGTTTTGTGCAAAGTGCCCGTGGATGCAGTCAGATATCCTACTACCTTTCTTGCGACATGAGCCACAATGCTAACCACATCAAACTGGCGTGATGCTGCAAAAACATTGGCAGAACTCGCTCCCTGAGAGCCCATGCTGGACAGCCTCAACAGGTGGCCGGAGATGGCAAACGTGTGAGTCCAATAGCAAACAAAGAGGAGGCGTGTGACTGCTACTCTCTGCTGCAGTGTCCATTCAAACCGACCATCAGCATTGTACGACGGAGGTAGGGTCGAATGGACAAGGGGATCGGTTTGATGTAACCCTTAGATGGACGGTTTCAATCAAATGGATCAAAACCGTTGATCTTACAGTACATCAAACAAATATGATACCCTCGAAGGAGGATATCAAAGTGTCACAAGGTAATGGATGTACCCATGAAAGTAGTATACATGTTGATATGTTGCCTGGCAGGAAACGTGCATGGTGGTGATTGTGACATAAGATATCTCCTACCTTCTCAACAACATGGATGTTGATGTACTTTTGCCATCTACAGATGCCACATGGTATGCACAGTAGGCTGATTCAGGCCTACTATGCTACCTGGCAATGACACATGTTGAGAAAAATACGGTTGGATAAAGATATGGGAAACCAAAACTCAAGAAAATGGCTGAGAGTCGAACTCGATGTTCTTTGGCTTTTTCAGTATATGGTGGGTCTGCTGGTACCTAAGGATTCATTGGGTATATGATTTAGAGTGGTGTGAGCGCTCAGTCTCCATCGGCATTGATAGGAAAACCATGTGCCTTCATTTCCCAATATTGAGAGAAGGTACTATGGCTGTGGCCCTCTTGCAAGCACAAGAGTACCAGTTGCAACTGTGGGCCGCAAACCGTGCGCCATACAATTCTCTTGACAAGGACATCGCCAAGGCGTGGAGAGTGTACTACACAAGGCATGAGCAACAATCCGTGACAGACCTGTGCTTTGTGGAGTGGGGTAAGAGGGATGGGATGAGTTTATCAGGATCTTGAGTGCGACTTCATGGCTATGTTCTGGACCATGAACAGAGTGCTTGTTTTTGCTTGGCTTCTTCTTTTGCTGATTCCACTATGCTAGACCCAGGACTTTCTTTAACATGTTCAACTCGTAGTTTGCTGAATGAGATTGATCTATCTATTTATTTATCTGTCTATCTATCTATCTACCTGTCTTTCTATCAATCCACGCACCCATTCATCCATCCACCCATCCATCGATCCATCCATCCATGCATCTATCCATCCATCCCTCCATTCATCTATCCATCCATTTGTCCTTCCATCTATCCATGCATCCACACTTCCCTCTCTCTCTATCTCTCTCTCTCTCTCTGTCTCTATGTACATATATCTCTATCTCTCTCTATCTCTCTCCATCTATATCTCTCTCTATCTCTCTCCCTCTGCATTTTTCTATCTATATCTCTATCAGTATCTCTATCCCTCTATCTCTTTCTCTCTTCCTCTATCAGGTGTGAACACCGAAAAAAAGAAGTAAACAAACACCACATTTCCATACATTTACACAAACTTGCATAGAAACATACACACAAATACTCTCTCTCACACACACATACACACGCAAGCAATTACACACAGTAAAACACACACATATACGTGTACAAACACACACACACAAACACTNCATCCACACTTCCCTCTCTCTCTATCTCTCTCTCTCTCTATGTACATATATCTCCATCTCTCTCTATCTCTCTCCATCTATATCTCTCTCTATCTCTCTCCCTCTGCATTTTTATATCTAAATCTCTATCAGTATCTCTATCCCTCTATCTCTTTCTCTCTTCCTCTATCAGGTGTGAACACCGAAAAAAAGAAGTAAACAAACACCACATTTCCATACATTTACACAAACTTGCATAGAAACATACACACAAATACTCTCTCTCACACACACATACACACGCAAGCAATTACACACAGTAAAACACACACATGTACGTGTACAAAGACACACACACACACATACACTCAGAAAGACACACACATACGCACACACACACACAATCACAAGACTACAAAAAAAAAAAACACACACACACACACATAGACATGCACAAAGACAAAAATTGACACACATACACATAGACATGAACATACGCATATGCACATACATACACACACAACTCCACTTACACACACAAACACAAAAAAAACATACATACATACACACACACACACAAACATGCGTGCACACACAAATATGTATATACAAGGGGAAATGTATGCACATGTGATAAAACACAAGGATGCAAAAACGTTCATAAACATACACACACAAATAAACACACACACATATACACATGCACACACACATACATTTGCACACACATGCATGTATACACACACACGAACACCCATGCACACACACACATACAAATACATGTGCACACGCACACAAAAACAAACACAGACAGCCATCCCCCCTACGCACACCACACACACACTCACAAATACACAAAAACACACCTATATATATAGACACAGAAACACATACACACACGCATGTGTGCACACATAGAAATGAACACAAGTACACACACAAAAACACACACACATAGATACAGAGAGAGAGATAGAGAGAGAGAGAGAAGGACCAAGACAAGCACACATACTCCATGTTCATGCATAAAATATTCTTGACATTGCAAGAGGGACCATGGGGAAGAATGGCAATAATTACAACATCATGTTTTGCGCAGTAACGCACATGTTCCATAATCCATTTGAGCAGAGGGATAGGCAGATACATGAAACAATAGATAGAGGAAAAGAGAGGAAGAGAGAAATATACATCTATACATCTAGAGAATGAGAATGAAAGAGAAAGAGGAACGGACTGACAGATAGAAAGAAAAAAGAAATAAATGAACAAAGACAGATAGATAGATAGATAGATAGATCGATAGATAGATAGATATATTGATAGATAGATAGAAAGATAGAGAGATAGATAGACACACACACACACGGACACATAGATAGATAGATAGATAGATACATGGATAGATAAAAAGATAGATAGATAGATAGATAGATAGATAGATAGATAGATAGATAGATAGATAGATAGATAGATAGATAGATAGATAGATAGATAGATAGATAGATAGATAGATAGATTTATAGATAGATAGATAGACAGATAGATAGATAGATAGATAGATAGATAGATAGATAGTTATATAGATAGACCGACTTCACCATTGGAAAGATCAGGTGGCAAAATGTCTACGATCCAAGTTTGAGGCCGATCCAACGGTCGGATTGGGAGATATGAATTTTCAAAGTTTCGGGGGTCATGGACCGTCGATGTCTGGGTGGGCATGGGTGATGGCTCCATGCCTTAGCCTNAGGCAAGAGGTCCAGGGTCAAGACCTGATGGGAGAAATATCCAAAAAGGTCCTTGGTCTTAGGATTGCCTTGTCAGAGTGTGCTGACTAGGATAAAGGTACCTCTCCTTACTTTTTAGGTGAGGTGAGATCCTTGTGTGCTAGCCATGGACACATGGCGATTCTCCATGGATTTTTGGGTTATGTGACCACTAGGAGTGTGCCATGAGAGCATTTTCTAGCTCTCTAGGTCGTGTGTGAGTGGTCAGCCTGATTGCTAGGCTGATTTCCTCCCTTGTGTGAGATTATGGACTCTAGTGTGTGAGCCTTAGCCTCCATGGGTAAGTGGTGTGGCTTGTGAGAGGGCTGACTTGCCCAAGCTCTAGCTCTATATGTACTCCATCATTTTGAGTGATTGAAAAACCATTCTTCAGCACAAGTGATACCCTTCCAATCACACATGCTCGCTGCTCCAAGGCTCCCTCTCTACTCAAGTTCCAATATTTGGTATCAGAGCCAAGTCTTGCCACTTTCAGCCAGCACAGGCCGTCACTTTGAGAGTGACGGGTTGGGGTAAAACCCTCACCAGATTTGACAATCAACCACAAGATCTTCAAGTTGAAGAGACAAGCTTTTCAACGAGCCCAAGATCGTGAAAAGCCAATGGTCGGATTGAGAGTTATGCTCAAAACGAGGTCGGCCAGGGCTACACTCTTCTCTATGAGTAAGACTGTCGCCTTGTGATGACCATAACTCTCTGGTTTTGTTGTCAAATTTAAAACGTGGTACATGCAAATTAGAGTTTTTTTTCTAAGCTTTCTATTGGTGCAAAAATATTTTCAATCCATAGATTCGTTTGGGAGAAACGCTGTTTACAAGCTGGCTGGTCTGAGTTGGAGTAGGAGCAGAAGCATACCCTGTTTTCAAGAGGGCATATCTTTTTAAATCCCCTGTTGATGACCCTGTTTTATGGGTCGATCTGAAAGGTTTTGAGCTGAATCTTCTAGTGGTGGGCTCCGTTTTAAAAATTCTTAGTCTGCTGGCACCTATAGACCATTTTCTGTCAGACAGATTTCTGCCAGAAGCAGCAGCAGAAGCAGGGGTAGCGCCGCCATCCAAGGGCAGCGCTGAGCATCACCAAGGCTCAAAATGGCAGCAGCTGGCGTTGTGACAACAGCCCAGCCTTTGGAGAGGCTGGAGAAACGTGCCAACTTCACGTTTTGGAAGATCCGTACCCGCCTCCTTTTGGAGGAGAGGGGTTTGTGGGAGATGGTGAGCGGCGACGAGCCGACTCCAGTTCCACAGGCAAAAGGCATACTAGCAGCGCAGGTGGTGGCGGGAAAGACGCCGCAAAAGGGTGCAGCTGATATGGGTTCTTCTGCAGCTGTACCAGTGACGTACGAGGAGTGGAAGAAGAAGGACAGGCAGGCCTACAGGTTGCTTGTTAACACCATCTCCAACCCGCATCTTCAGTATGTGAGTGACAAGGCTACTGCAAAGGAGGGATGGGACACGTTGTGCAAGAAGTATGAAAGCAAGGATCCTCCATTCCTCACGCTTTTGGAGGAAAAGATGATGGCGCTGAAAATGCAGGGTGGTGAAGAGATGGAGGCGTATCTGGACAGGGCAAAGGAGCTGGCGAAGCAGTTGAGAGCGGCCGGCAATCCTGTGGAAGAGACGCACTTCATCCTCCTCTTGCTGAGGGGACTCCCAACTGTTGGAACTAGAGGAGAGAGGGAGCCTTGGAGCAGCGAGCATGTGTGATTGGAAGGGCATCACTTGTGCTGAAGAATGGTTGTTCAATCACTCAAAATGATGGAGTACATATAGAGCTAGAGCTTGGGTAAGTCAGCCCTCTCACAAGCCACACCACTTAGCCATGGAGGCTAAGGCTCACACACTAG
>SZWC01002453.1:23956-46682 GCA_023375785.1 Penium margaritaceum | reverse complement strand
CCCAGCAGGCGGTACATGTCGCCCTCCTTCACCGACTTGGCCAACTCCTCTCCTGTTTCCTTGTTGACGATGTAGCCATAGTCATCATCGAAGACAACTCCAGTCCTGTGTTGGTGAGAGAGGACACTAAGAGAAGGTTGAACGCAGCATCAGGCACATACAGCACGCCATGGAAAACTCCCACTTCAATGCCACGCGGGGTCTCCAACCACATCTCCACAATCCCAATCCCCTCAGCATATACCACTCGATCATCACCCAAAGCAATCGGCCGAGGAGGAATGGAGAGCAGCTGTGTGAACCACTCCTTGTGGTGCGTCAGACTCTTGGTACACCCCCAGTCCTTGTACCACGCCAGATCCGCCTTTTCCTTCTGCGACATGTCAGACTTCGCCATGAAGAGGCGGTCGCGCACCTCCTTGGCGACGTTCATGTTGCCAAAATGGCGCACGCTAGTCTGGTTCTGCTGCTGCTGCTGCTGCTGGCAATGCTCTGACTGCTGCTGCTGTTGCTGTGGAGATTGCTGCTTTTGCTGCTGCTACTGCTGCTCCTTCTGGTCCCTCTTAAACTTGAAGCACTCTTTCTTGTAGTACCCCTCTTTTTGGCAATAGTGGCACTTGCCCTTTTTCTTGCCTCTCTGCTGCCCGGACTGCTGCTGCTGCTGGTTGCGTGAGCCCATGGCCATGAAAGCTGCTTCACTACTGCTGCAACCATTGCGCTTTGCCGCATTGAGACGTAGTTCCACTTGCACCAAGTGCGTGCAGATGAAGTCGAGGTCGAGAGTCGGCAAGCACTCCAACGTCTCTCGCACCGTGTCGTAGCTGGTTGGGAGTCCCCTCAGCAAGAGGAGGATGAAGCGCGTCTCTTCCACAGGGTTGCCGGCCGCTCTCAGCTGCTTCGCCAGCTCCTTTGCCCTGTCCAGATACGCCTCCATCCCTTCACCACCCTGCATTTTCAGCGCCATCATCTTTTCCTCCAAAAGCATGAGGAATGCAGGATCCTTGCTCTCATACTTCTTGCACAACGTGTCCCACCCCTCCTTTGAAGTAGCCTTGTCACTCACGTACTGAAGATGCGGGTTGGAGATGGTGTTAACAAGCAACCTGTAGGCCTGCCTATCCTTCTTCTTCCACTCCTCGTACGTCGCTGGTACAACTGTAGAAGAACCTGCATCAGCTGCACCTTTTTGCGGCGTCTTCCCCGCCACCACCTGCACTGCGGTGATGCCTTTTGCTTGTGGAACTGGAGCCGGCTCGTCGCCGCTCACCACCTCCCACAAGCCCCTCTCCTCCAAAAGGAGGCGTGTACGGATCTTCCAAACGTGAAGTTGGCACGTCCCTCCAGCCTCTCCAAAGGCTGGGCTGCTGTCACAACGCTAGCTGCTGCCATTTTGAGCCTTGGTGATGCTCAGCGCTGCCCTTGGATGGCGGCGCTACCCCTGCTTCTGCTACTGCTTCTGCCAGAAATCTGTCTGACAGAAAATGGACTGTAGGTGCCAGCAGACTGGGAATTTTGAAAAACTGAGCCCACCACTGGACAATTCAGCTCAAAACCTTTCAAATCGACCCATAAAACAGGGTCATCAACAGGGGATTTTAAAAGATATGCCCTCTTGAAAACAAGGTATGCTTCTGCTCCTACTCCAACTCAGACCAGCCAGTTTGTAAACGGCGTTTCTCCCAAACGAATCTGTGGAATGCAAATATTTTTGCACCAATGCAAAGCTTAGGAAAAATACTACAATTCGCATGTGCCACTTTTTAAATTTGACAAAGAAATGAGAGAGTTATGGTCATCACAAGGCGACAGTCTTACTCATAGAGAAGAGTGTAGCCCTGGCCGACCTCGTTTTGAACATAACTCTCAATCCGACCGTTGGATCTTTGCGATCTTGGGCTCGTTGGAAAGCTTGTCTCTTGAACTTGAAGATTTTGTGGTTGATCGTTAAATCTTATGAAGGTTTTTCCCAACCCGTCACTCTCAAAGTGACGGCCTGTGCTGGCTGGAAGTGGCAGAACTTGGCTCTGATACCAAATGTTGGAACTTGAGGAGAGAGGGAGCCTTGGAGCAGCGAGCATGTGTGATTGGAAGGGCATCACTTGTGCTGAAGAATGGTTGTTCAATCACTCAAAATGATGGAGTACATATAGAGCTAGAGCTTGGGCAAGTCAGCCCTCTCACAAGCCACACCACTTAGCCATGGAGGCTAAGGCTCACACACTAGGATCCATAATCTCACACAAGTGAAGAAATCAGCCTAGCNCTGAAGAATGGTTGTTCAATCACTCAAAATGATGGAGTACATATAGAGCTAGAGCTTGGGCAAGTCAGCCCTCTCACAAGCCACACCACTTAGCCATGGAGGCTAAGGCTCACACACTAGAGTCCATAATCTCACACAAGGGAGGAAATCAGCCTAGCAATCAGGCTGACCACTCACACACGACCTAGAGAGCTAGAGAATGCTCTCATGGCACACTCCTAGTGGTCACATAACCCACAAACCCATGGAGAATCGCCATGTGTCCATGGCTAGCACACAAGGATCTCACCTCACCTAAAAAGTAAGGAGAGGTACCTTTATCCTAGTCAGCACACTCTGACAAGGCAATCCTAAGACCAAGGACCTTTTTGGATATTTCTCCCATCAGGTCTTGATCCTGGACCTCTTGCCTTTTTCTTTTCTCAAGCTAAGGCATGGAGCCATCACCCATGCCCACCCAGACATCGACGGTCCATGACCCCCGAAACTTCGAAAATCCATATCTCCCAATCCGACCGTTGGATCGGTCTCAAACTTGGGCCGTAGACATTTTGCCACCTGATCTTTCCAATGGTGAAAGTGGATTGGCGATCGGAGCAGTCATCTGGTACTTTCCTGGAACTTACTCCTGTGGACCTGAAACTGAGCCAGATGGCTCCTTTCCCAACACCAACCAGCTACAACACAGTGCGAGAGACGCTAGAGTGCCAGCCAACTCTCGACCTCGACTTCATCTGCACACACCTGGTGCAGGTGGAACTGCGTCGCAATGCATCAAAGCGCAATGGCGGCAGTAGCAGCAGTGAAGCAGCTTTCATGGCCATGGGCTCACGCAACCAACAGCAGCAGCAGTCCGGGCAACAGAGAGGCAAGAAGAAGGGCAAGTGCCACTATAGCCAGAAAGAGGGGCACTACAAGAAAGAGTGCTTCAAGTTTAAGAGGGACCAGAAGGAGCAGCAGCAGTAGTAGGAAAAGCAGCAATCTCCACAACAACAGTAGCAGTCACAGCAACGGCAGCAGCAGCAGCAGCAGCAGCAGAACCAGACTAGCGTGCGCCATTTGGGCAACATGAATGTCGCCAAGGAGGTGCGCGACCGCCTCTTCATGGCGAAGTCTGACATGTCGCAGAAGGAAAAGGCGGATCTGGCGTGGTACAAGGACTCGGGGTGTACCAAGAGTCTGACGCACCACAAGGAGTGGTTCACGCAGCTGCTCTCCATTCCTCCTCGACCGATTGCTTTGGGTGATGATCGGGTGGTGTATGCTGAGGGGATTGGGATTGTGGAGATGTGGTTGGAGACCCCGCGTGGCATTGAAGTGGGAGTTTTCCATGGCGTGCTGTATGTACCTGATGCTGCGTTCAACCTTCTCTCAGTGTCCTCTCTCACCAACACAGGACTGGAGTTGTCTTCGATGATGACTATAGCTACATCCTCAACAAGGAAACAGGAGAGGAGCTAGCCAAGTCAGTGAAGGAGGGCGACATGTACCGCCTGCTGGGGGCGACCAAGATCCCGCGTGAGCAGAGTCTTGCAGCAGTGGTGCAGGCGACAGATGGCGAGATCTGGCATGCGCGCTACGGCCACATCGGCATGCGCGCCTTGCAGCAGCTTCAAGCAAAGCAGATGGTGCGTGACCTGCCTACCATCTCTAACTTTGAGCAGCAGTTATATATCGGCTGTTTGGAGGGGAAGCAGCATCCCGAGGCATTCTCTGGAGCAGGGGAGCGTGCAAAAGAGGTGTTGGAGCTGGTCCACACAGACTTGTGCGCGCCAATACAGACCCAGAGCTTTGGAGGCTCTAGGTATTTTCTCACCTTCATTGAGGATTTCAGCCATTACACTGTTGTATACTTCCTTTCCTCCAAGGACCAGTGCTTTGACAGGTTCAAGGAGTTCAAGGCCATGGTAGAGAACCAGACAGGCAAGAAGATCAAGGCGCTGCGCAACGATCGCGGTGGAGAATACCTAAGCAAGGAGTTCCAGGACTAGCTCGCAGCAGCTGGCATCAAGGCGCAGCGTACCGCGCCGTACTCACCGTAGTAGAACGGGGTAGCAGAACTCGCAAAGCGTACCATTATGGAGTCGGCGCGCTCCATGCTGCACGCGGCCCGGCTGATCTACGACTTCTGGGCTGAAGCTGTGAGCATTGCGGTCTACATCAAGAACCGCAGTCCAACTAAGGCGTTGGAGCAGATGACGCCGTACGAGGCGTGGTTCGACAAGAAGCCGAGCGTAGGTCATCTTTGCGCGTTTGGCAGCTTGGCGCACATGCACGTGCCAAAGGAGAAGCGGCAAAAGTGGGATGCGAAGAGTGCACAAATGCTGATGATTGGTTACGAGGTGGCAAGCAAGGCGTATCGCCTCTACGAGAGGGATACAGGTCACGTCATCATCTCAAGAGATGTCGTCTTTAATGAGAGTAACGTCATCGGCACCAACATCGTGTGTGAAGAGGCAGCAGAATCAGCAGCTGACGAGACAGTGTAAGAAGAAATTCTTCCTGACCCAGTTTCTCCCGATCCTTCTTCTACTGTGACAGTGGGAGAATCACTATACTCTCCCATGTCTGATGTTGCAGATACAGCAGCCTCATCGGCAGAAGCAGAGGAGGGAGATGTAGCACCACCAACAGCAGCAGTTGTTCCAGCAGCACCGCGCCAGCCGCCTGCTAACGCTCCAGCACCAGGTCGCAGGTACCCTCTAAGGGTGCGTTACAAGCCTGGTGAGCGCGGCCATTTCTGGATGCTGCAGAAACCAGAACAGATGAACGTCGCAATTACAGCAGATTCAGATGAGCCAACATCATACAAGGAGGCCATGGCTGCACCGGATGCAGCAGATTGGGCGCAAGCCGTGCAGCAGGAGATACAGTCACAGCTGGACAACGGCACGTGGGAGCTGACTCAGCGTCCACCAGGACGTAAGGTGATCAAGTGCAAGTGGGTGTTCAAGAAGAAGCTAGGAGCAGATGGTAACCTGGAAAAGTATAAGGCGAGGCTGGTCGCCAAGGGCTACTCGCAGCAGGAGGGCATCGACTACACAGAAACTTTTGCCCCCGTTGCAAAGTTTGCCTCTGTGCGCACGCTCCTCTCTTATGCAGGAGCTGAGGACTTCGAGGTTCACCACATGGATGTCAAGATGGCATTCTTGAATGGTGACTTGGAGGAGGAGATCTACATGGAGCAGCCGGAGGGGTTCGTCATGGATGGCCAGGAGCACCTCGTCTGCAAGCTGTAGAAGTCGCTGTACGGCCTTTAGCAAGCGTCGCGTGCTTGGAACCAGAAGTTGGATGCGGCGTTGCAGTGCATGGGGTTTGAGCGCAGCGAGTGTGACTACAACGTGTATCGCTGGCAGCATGAGCATGAGATCCTCATCATCATTGTCTATGTGGATGACATGCTCCTCCTTTCTTACAGTATGTCTGCACTGTAGGAGTTCAAGGAAGCCATGCAGGAGCGCTTCCAGATGTCTGATCTCGGGGAGGCATCATACTTCCTCGGTATCCAGATCACGCGTGACCGTAAGACATGCTCTCTCTCGCTGTAGCAGAGCCGCTACATTAAGGATGTTTTGCAGCGGTTTGGCATGGCAGAGGCAAAACCCATCGGCACGCTGCTGGAAACGCGGCAGTACCTTGTAAGCTTCAATGGAGAAGCAAATGCAGCTGAGCGGCAGAAGTACCAGAGCGCCGTCGGCAGTCTCATGTACCTGATGGTGGCAACCAGGCCGGACCTCGCAGAGGCTGTGAGCGCTGTGAGCCAGCACATGGCTAATCCTAGACCGAAGCACCAGAAGGCAGTGAAGCGGATCTTCCGCTACCTTGCTGGAACCATCAACATCGACATCACCTACAACGGCAATGACAACACCATCATCGGCTACACAGACGCAAATTGGGCTTCAAACCCTGAGGACCGCAAGTCCATCTCTCGACATGTGTTCCTCATGAATGGTGGAGCCATCAGCTGGTGCAGCAAGCGGCAGGTGGTCGTGGCCACCTCGAGTACAGAAGCTGAGTACGTATCTCTCAGCTTTGGAGCCAAGGAATCAGTTTGGCTCCAACGTCTCATGGCAGAGATGAGTGGGAGTATAGCATTTCGAGTTCCTGTGCGCGTCGACAACTTGAGCGCAATCGCACGCACCAAGCACATTGATATCGCATATCACTTCATCAGGCACATGGTGCACGAGGGTGCTATCAAGCTGGAGTTTACTCTAACCAGCAAGCAGGTCGCTGATTTCTGCACCAAGCCATTGACCCGTGAGAAGCAGCAGTTCTGCATGAAGGCATGTGGACTCAGCCCACTCTGACTGCGGCAAAGTGGGAGNAGCAAGTTCCAGGAAAGTACCAGATGCCTGCTCCGATTGCCAATCTGACTTCACCATTGGAAAGATCAGGTGGCAAAATGTCTACGGTCCAAGTTTGAGGCCGATCCAACGGTCGGATTGGGAGATATGAATCTTCGAAGTTTCGGGGGTCATGGACCGTAGATGTCTGGGTGGGCATGGGTGATGGCTCCATGCCTTAGCCTAAGAAAAGAAAAAGGCAAGAGGTCCAGGGTCAAGACCTGATGGGAGAAATATCCAAAAAGGTCCTTGGTCTTAGGATTGCCTTGTCAGAGTGTACTGACTAGGATAAAGGTACCTCTCCTTACTTTTTAGGTGAGGTGAGATCCTTGTGTGCTAGCCATGGACACATGGCGATTCTCCATGGATTTGTGGGTTATGTGACCACTAGGAGTGTGCCATGAGAGCATTTTCTACCTCTCTAGGTCGTGTGTGAGTGATCAGCCTGATTGCTAGGCTGATTTCCTCCCTTGTCTGAGATTATGGACTCTACTGTGTGAGCCTTAGCCTCCATGGGTAAGTGGTGTGGCTTGTGAGAGGGCTGACTTGCCCAAGCTCTAGCTCTATATGTACTCCATCATTTTGAGTGATTGAACAACAATTCTTCAGCACAAGTGATACCCTTCCAATCACACATGCTCGCTGCTCCAAGGCTCCCTCTCTCCTCAAGTTCCAATACTTATGGCACACATCTTTATCTTCAGGAGCAGTATCCTTCACCATCTTCTTCGTTGGCCTCTTAGATCGATCCCTTTCTCTCTAGAGCGCTTGAACCTTGAAAATGTCATTGAGGAAATGGTGGTGGAGGCCGGGAGGTATGCACCGAGGAGTTCTAGGGCTGGTCTTTAGGGCTTGACCTGTCACATACTTCAATACCTTATCCTGTTGGATTGTGGATGTGTGTGCACCCTCGAGGGTCCATGGAAGTGGCAGGTTAACTCTAGCAACTGTTTTGGAGAGACTAAAACTTTGGAGGCAACTGGTTTTAAGGATGGCATAAAACTAGTAAGAGTGTGTGGTAATTGTTTTGGTCTCAATGTACTGGGAATAACATTCTGATCAAGGGTGACAAGTAGTAGTAACTTTTAGCCACTGGCTCAAGCTTTCCAAAACACTAAGGCATGCCAAAATTGAAGCTTCCTAGCACATACCATGACTTCTGGATTACTCATTGGTAGTCTGTCTTTTCTCCTACCTAAGAAGGCATCCCTTCCCTCCCCTAGAAGCTTCTGCCCCTTCCTAGATTACTCAACTTGGTTCTAGTAGGAGGGAACACCAAGACACCTTGACATGCCTTATAGGACAAGTGCCACCTTCTCAAAGGTGCGCCACCTTCCTGGACATTACCCTAGCTTTCTATAAAATCAAGAAAAAACTCTAGAGGTTGAGCTAGTCTCCTGGCATCTATTTTCCACCTCCCTTGATGGAGGGAAAAAATTTCATCTTGTGGGATTTGAATCCAGAACCTTGCACTTGGAGGTAGACACCTCAAATACTAAGCGACTTGGGTTTTCCTTTCTAGTGTTCCTTTTTGGACTCACTCCTACCATGGTGAGGAGCATTTCTCCAACAATCTTTCCCTTGCACATCACCCATTGCAGTTTTCCATGCTGAACTTGCATTTAAAGAGGCTTGGGAAAGCCCAAGCTCCATGCAAGTAGCATCATGTCTGTTCTTGGGTTGCGCTTTTGTCATGGCATTGACAAGCATGTGCTTTGTGCCACTGTGCACAAGCACTAGATCACCCTTAACAACAAGGTCACGTGCAAAATGATGCCATATCTCTATATGCTTGATCGTCCCGTAGCATAGGGTCCCTCGTTAGGCTGATGGCACTCATGTTATCAACGTTCAGCGTCGTTAGCTTCTTTTGCAGCAACCCAATGTCCATGAGAAGTCGCCGCAGCCATAACGCCTCCTTCTCTGAGTGCGATGTACTCTGCCTCGGTGCGAGACAGTGCCACACAATCTTGTTTGCGGCTTGTCCAAGACACCGCTGCACCACCAAGCACAAAAACACAGCCCGATATTGACTTGCAGTCATCAACATCACCTACGGAGTCAGCGTCAGAGTAGCCAACTAACTCAAGGGAGTCTATCCGGGCTCCCCCTCCAAATCCAAGACGCGATTTTTTCATCTTCATCATGTAGTAGAGGATTCTCTTGACTGCTTGCCAATGTAACTGCCCCGGATTAGTAATAAAGCGACTTATTTGTCCCACAAGAGCAGAGGTTGCTTCAGTCCATAGAAAGCATTGCACAGCCTGTACACCTTCCCTTATGACGCATCCACTCCTTCCGGCACCTCCATGTAGACTTCCTTGTCCACATAACCATTGAGGAATGAAGTTTTCAAATCCATTTGGTGGATTTTGTAGTCGTGCACCGCTGCCATCAAGAGGCAAACTTGGCCACTTGAGTGAAGGTCTCTTTGCAATGCTCCCCTTTTCTCTGAGCATACCCTTTTGCCACCATCTGCGCTTTGTACATCTCCACCTTCTCCTCCTTTGTAAGTTTCTTCCTAAAGACCCACTGAAAGTAGATAACTTTCTTGCCCTCTGGCCAGTGAACCAGATCCCAAGTGCCATTCTCCTCGTGGAAGGCGAGCTCGAATCTTATTGCTCCCTCCCACTCGACTCCATCCTTCTACAGAAGAACCTCCTTAAGAGATTCAGGCTCCTCTTTTGTGAAGAAGGCTTGTGCAAACCAAGTTCAAATGCCCTTCTTGGCATCGTACGTCTTGGTCCTTCATACACTGTTGCTCGTGTAGGACTGTTGGAACGGTTGTAGTTGCTTTTGTCTCGTCTTTGTGCCATCCTCTCAAGCGCCTGCTCCCCTTCTGTAAGAGATGTTTGAGACACTGGCCAGCTCCCTACCACTTGGTCTAGGTCCAGTGCTTTGGAATTCTTGTCCAAATGAATGTGACTAATTTCAACCGCTCGTCCGTCCCTTCGACGACCCTGTGTGATTGGAGCTGCTGCAAGGACGTCACTCTCATTCACATCCTCCGATGTCTCTCCCTCTAGGAGTGGCATCCACTCCCCCTCATGGTGAGACCTGCCTCCTTGTCTTTCCAATGGCTTTTGTTGTCAAACCTGACATTGGGGCTCCGCTCAATCTGTTGCCTCTTTGGGTCAAGGAGACCGTACGCCTTGTTTCCGCTCTTACATCCAAGTTAAATACACCAACGGGTACTGTTGAATGGTGTGCACCTTGTCTACTGCCAAGCTCGCTGGTTGCACAAAACGATAAGGCATGAACTGCTACATGGAGTATGTGTCCTTGGTCTGTTCTCAGATAGGCCAAGAATGCACTGCCTATCATGGGCATGTCCCCTGGATATCAATGCACGAAATACGAGATTGTGGCCTCATTGGGACAAACGTCGGAGCTTGTGGGTTGTGGGCTCAAACCTTACGACGGCCGCATTTTTCTTTGTGGCCCAAAATGGGACATGAAGCTTCTAAGAAGCTAACTAGAGCCTGCCTTGAGGATGACACTTGGCGGTCTTAGGATGCGCCAAGCTGAGAAGATGAGCAATCGCCAACAAAAAAATTGCGGATTCGACTCAAGCATGCCTTGAGGCACGTATCTCTGAATTCACGGGGACAGGTTTTCCCTTGTGCAAAGGGCAGTTTGAGACTATCATGAACGTGCGTTGCTATCTCAACATCCTAAAAGGGGCCGAGACAGCACTTGCCGATGTGACAGTGACCACGCATGCCGCTGACCTTGCAGCATGGACCAAAATGAACAACATGGCTCTAGCCATTCTTGTGACATCCATCAACGAGACTCAATACTACCACATGACAGGATGCACATCGGTTGCCGAGGCCTACAAAAAAACTCTCACGTGTGCATTACTCAAACACCCTACCAAACCGACTTGTCATCTTCCACAGGATGATGTTGATGAGGGTGAGTGAAGGAGAATGAATACCCGCATTTTTGGAGTCATCCAACAATACGCTACAAGAGGTCCAGAAAATTGAATGGAATCTCGACTCCAACATGCGTACCAGGATCCTTTTGATGGCAGTTGAGAAGAAGTATGGGCACATTCGGAGAAAGGTAGCAAGAGGGGTTGCTAAGTAGCAGCAAAAGAAGCAAAATCAATAATGGATGCAAAAGAAAGAGAAGAAGGAAGCGAGGGTGATGATGACGTTGTGGAAGAAGAATGGATTCTTAGTGAGCCGGATGAATACATGGGGAATGATGACAAGGAGGGCAAAGATGAGGATGAAGAGGCAGAAGAGGTAGAAGATGTGTTGCCTTTCTATGCCCCACGGCCATTGCTATGGCTTGACGGACAGGTTGAGCATGCACTGCTCCCTTTTAGTAAGTCCTCCAAACCTTGTCCGTGATCCAAGTCCAAGCAAGACATAAGAAGTATGGCGTACCGGATAGCATACTGAACTGAGGAACAAGAGGTCCTACGATCGAGCTTTGATGTGCGCAAGAAGGTTTTTGACCCTCCTACATAGGGGAAGCTTCTTAGACATTTCTCCATGCATGAGGAGAGTGCACCACTTCGCAGTCTGTGGATGTCCCAATTGGCACACCGGTGAGGTGGTATGGAGTGACCACCCCAAAAAGTGCCACTACCTATACACCTTAGAAGCCAGGCCTATGACTTTATGTACCACACTCATTCCTCATTCTAGTTACACAATCGAGCCTTAGATGCTCCTGGCTGATTTTCCAACTAAGGAATAGTATAAAGAAGACACTGGTAGGTCCAAGCCCTATGAGATAGTTTTGACTACCACCTCGCGTAGTGACCAAGTGTTCAGTGGACACAGTTGCTAGCAAATGATTGCCTAAGAACTACTAAGTGTGGAACCATGATCCTAAGGATGATATCTTCTCCTAGCTGAAATGCTAGGAGCGGACGGCAGGTGCTATTGTGTCGGCCCTGTTTTCTAGTCCGTTTGCCTCACGCCAATTGACAATTGGTTATGGGCCCACAATGACCAGTTGTAAGGCACGCTTTGCTCAACTCTGGTACTCTCTCTCTCTCTCTCTCTCTCTCTCTCTCTCTCTCTCTCTCTCTCTATCTCTCTCTCTCTAAGAGCACACATCAGCTTCATCAGCTCCATCACCTGCTTCAGCTTCATCACCCACAACGGCTGAACTTGCACCTAGTACACACACACCAAGGACAATCTCTGCCCTTTGAGGCACGACCCTTTTGTCCCAATTAGGACACGCATTCCCCTTGTAGGTAAGACCCTAGGTGTGGTAGAGCAATCGGTCTTCTCTGTTTGTAGTTAAACATCAGCTCGAGGGGTAAGCAACGTAACTACACCTTTAAACTGGTAGAATACATCAGCTAACATTAGCCTACATCGACCTCAACGTAGCAGAGATGTAGATTGCAAAGAAGGGCAGCCAAAATGGCTGGTCCATGAGGTTCAATGGGGACTACCGCAGGGTAGTCCTTAAACATAACACGGGCTCTCGTAGGGCACTCTTCAAATTCAATAGTGGCTATCATAGATCAGATTTCTGGAGCAACAGTGAGTGCTACCGCACTACCGCAAGGTATTGAGTCTTTGGAGGGAATCCCGGTCTTTGAGGGGAACAACTTTTTGCTTTAGAGATGACAACTCGAATTGGCAAGGAAAGTGCGCGACTTCATCAAGCTAGTAAAGGGAGAGGAACAAGCTCTTGCGGTGGGCTGACCCAAGTACGAGGCATGGATGGAACAGAGTGATGTTTTCATGTCATTCTTCAATAATGCGATTGCTCAGACGTATGTTCCCATCATTACTACGTAGATACTAGCTTCCCAAGCTTACAACAAGCTCAAGCACGTGCACCAATGCACCACCCTCACGAACAGACTATTCATCTTACAACAACTGATTAGCATGCGAGTGAGGGCAAATTGATCCTCAAATTCCTACATCAATTTGAAGGACTCCTTGACAAGGTTCGCAAAATGAACTTGGACCTTGACGAAAACACGCAAGCCATGATCCTCCTCATGGCGCTACCGGCGAGCTGGAGCCCTATGATCACCGTCATGGGTGGCTGGAAGGAGGATGACCTGACGTACTCAGCAATGTCCGAGTACGTGCAAAACAAGGCCATGCGCCGTGGCGGAAGTGAGGCTAACTTCTCAGTCTATGCCGCATGCTACGGTGGCCACGGGAGCAAGGGGTGGGCCTCTGGTCTGAAAGGCGGCAACAGATGCAGTGGTGGCGGAGGGAACAATGGCAGCAAGGCTTCCAAGCAATAAGGCAACTGCCGCAACTATGGCAAGCGTGGGCACTAGGCAAAAGAGTGTAGGTTGCTAAAAAAGGAACATGGCGGAAGTAGGAAGAACACAGGTAGAAAAAAGGTTGGCAAAGAAGCCACCTACATGATGGCACAGAACATGCCTCAAGTAAAATGAGCAACATTGCTCAGGCCAGCAGCTTTTGCGCTCAAGTCCGGGACTAATCATCGCTCTAGCAACAAAAATGCTGGATTTGTTTCCATTGGCCCCACCGAGCGGGGGCTCAGATGCGCCAATGGTAGAGTTGTGAACGCAAAGGGTATAGGAGAGAAGCTGGTGAGCATCAGCCTCAATGGTGCGGAGAAGGATGTACAACTACGTGACGTGGTTTACATGCCCTCCTTTGTGGCAAACATCCTTTCCATGTAGAAAACAACAGACAAGGACATGACGGTGGTGTTCATGTAGAAAAAGGCGGTCACCGCTAGGAAGGAGGACATCAAGGTCCTATACGCCAAGAGAGATCTTGTGGCAAAGGTCCCATTGGTTGACGGGCTCTACGTAGTGCAAAAAACAACAACAAAGAGCTCGGAAGACGAGGGTCATGCAGGTGCGGCGGAGGCAGTGGTCTTGTCACCAACAAAGGAGAGCACACCAATGGAAATAGACAAAGTATCCTTTGCCGCATAGGACAAAGACGGTGACCTGTGGCATAGACCCTTTGGGCACGTTGCAAACAGCACGCTCCAAGTCAACCAACAACAAAACCTGGTCTGCAACATGGATGGTTGCAAGAAGCATGCGGTTGGGTGTGGGAGCCTGTGTGAATCTTGCCTCCAATGCAAGACCAAGCGAGCGCGCTTTGAGCACAACGGTCGCGGTACGGAATCAGCCATTGACCTGATTCACACTGATCCCTACGGTAAGAAGAAACAAGAGTTGCAATTGGTACTTCTGTGATTGCAAGAGG
The DNA here is from genome assembly GCA_023375785.1 of Penium margaritaceum. NCBI lineage: Eukaryota > Viridiplantae > Streptophyta > Zygnematophyceae > Desmidiales > Peniaceae > Penium > Penium margaritaceum. The sequence continues at coordinate 32,874 of SZWC01002453.1, read as the reverse complement.
GCCATAGACAAGAATTACACCCTTTTAGTACCACATGCTTGCTTCTCCAAGGTCCCCTCTCTCCTCTAGTTCAAACACTTGGTTTTAGAGCCAAGTTCTACATGTTTCAGCAAGCATAGGTCGTCACTTTGAGTGTGAGAGGTTAGAGATAAGCTTTGACCAAATTGAGAATTGACTACAAGATCTTCAATTTTGCAAAACAAGATTTCCACAAGCCCCAAAATTGGGAAGATCTAACGGTTGGATTCAAAACAATGCTCAAGACAAGGTAGGCCAGTGCTATACTCTTCTCGCTAAGTGAGACTTTCGCCTTGTAATGACCATAACTCTTTTCTTTCTTTGTCAAATCTAAACTATGGCACAAACAAACTGCGCTATTTTTCCCTAAGCTTTCTATGGTGCAATAGTATTTGCATTCCATTGGTACATTTGGGAGAAACACTGTTTACAAGCTGGCTAGTCCAAACTGGGATAGGAGCAGCAGCATATCCTTTCTTCAAAAGGGCACATCTTTTTGAATTCCCAATTAATGACCTTGTTTCATGCATCGATGTAAAAGGGTTTTAGCTCAGTTTTCTAGTGGTGGGCTTAATTTCTGCAAATTCCTAGTTTGTTGGCAATTAAAGTCCATTTTTGGTCAGACAGATTTCTTGCACAAGAAATAATAGAAGCGAGGGTAGTGCCGCCACTCAAGGGCAGCGTTAAGCATCCTTTAAGCTCAAAATGAGAGCAACAGGCGTGGTCACAACAGGAAAACCCTCCGAGAGGCTGGAAGGGTGCGCCAACTTCATGTTTTGGAAGATCCGTACTCGCCTCCTTTTGGAGGAGGGGAGCTTGTGGGAGGTAGTGAACGGCGACGAGCATGCTCCACCTCCACAGGGAAAAGGCATCACTATTGTGTAGGTAGTGGCGCGCAAGACGCCGGTGAGAGGTGCAGCAGATGCACCTTCATCTACAACTATAGAAGCGGCATATAAGGAGTGGAAGAAGAAAAACAGGTGGGCCTACAGACTGCTTGTTAACACCGTCTCTAGCCCGCATCTTCAATATTTGAGTGACAAAGCTACGGCAAAAGACGGATGGGATACGTGCAAGAAGTATGAGGACAAGGATCTTAAATTCCTCATGCTTTTGGTGGAGAATACGATGGCAATCAAAAGAGGAATGGAGGCGTACTTGGATAGGGCAAAAGATGTGGCAAAATAGATGAAAGCGGCCGTAAATCCTGTGTTAGAGACGTGTTTCATCCTCCTCTTTGTGAGGGGACTCCCATCCAGATATGACACGTGCAAGAGATGCTGGAGTGCCACCCGGCTCTCGACCTAGACTTCATCTCCACGGACGTGGTACAGGTGAAACTGCGTACTAATGCAGTAAACCACAATGGTGGCAGCAGCAATGAAGCAGCTTTTATGGCCGTGGGCTCATGCAACCAGCAACAGCAGCATTCTGGGAAGCAGAGAGGCAAGAAGAAAGAAAATTGCCACTATTGCCAAAATCAGGGGTACTATAAGAAAGAGTACTTCAAGTTCAAAGTGGACTAGAAGGAGCAGCATCAGCACCAAAAGAAGCAATCTCCACAACAACAACAGCTGTAGTCATAGTAGCATCAGCAGTAGCAACAACATCTAAACCAGACCGGCGTGCGCCATTTTGGTAACATGAATGTGGCCAAGGAGGTGCACGACCACCTCTTCATGACAAAGGCTAACATGTTGCAAAAGAGAAGGCGGATCTGGCATGGTACAAGGACTCAGTATGTACCAAGAGCCTGACACATAACAAGGAGTGGTTTACGCAGCTGCTCCCCATTCCCCCCTGACAGATTGCTTTGGGTGCTGATCGGATGGTGTATGTCGAGGGCAGTGGGATTGTGGAGATATGGTCAGAGACGTCGCGTGGCATTATCCTGAGAGTGTTCCATGGCTTGCTATATGTACATGATGCTGCGTCCCACCTCGCTTATGGACTTCAACCCAGAAGCGAGGTGGAAGTTTTGTGTCAAATTGCATGCATCATGTCATGTAGAGGATAGTCTGGTTCATCCGCTCAGTAACGCCATTACTCTGGGGGTTGTAAGGCGTGGTGGTCTACTGGTTCATGCCGTGTTGGCTCAACCAGCCTTTGCACGCCTTGCACACACCACCGTTGTCCGTGCGCAATGCCTTGACCTTCTTGCTTGTCTGTCGCTCTACCATTGCAACAAACTCTTGTAGTTTCTCCTTGACCTCTCCCTTTGTCTTGAGGAAGTAGATCTACATCTTGCGACTATCGTCAACGATGAAAGTCAATAAATACTTACTACCGCCTTCTGAAGGGCTACGAAATAGTCCGCATACATCAGAGTGAATCAGGTTCAAGATTACTGCTGCACGTTTTCCATTACGCTCAAAGGGCTACCTCTTTGCCTTGCCTTGAAGGCATGGCTCACACAACTGTTTGCACTTTCCCTCATCCTTAGCCTTGCGTCCATCCATACCATGAACCACTTCGTGCTGCACCATAGCTTCCAGTGTCCTGTTGGCCACATGTCCAAACTCCCGTGCCACAGCTCAGCATCTATACTAATGGAGTTGGCCGCCATGGTGACGGTTTGTAGTGCAACATCAGGCTTTGGAGAGTTGGGCTCTTCAACTCCGCATATTCCTCATTTGTACTCCCAAGGGGTTTGGTTTGTAGTACGTAGAGCCCATCAACTCTTGGGACCTATGCGACAAGACTTTCTTTGGGATAGGAGATCTTCATGCCCTTGCTCTTAACAATCACGGCCTCCTCTTCCGTGAAGACAACCGTCATGTCCTGGTCCATGATTTTGGACATTGACAAGAGGTTTGCCGCAAAAGACGGCATGTAGACTACGTTCTCCAGCTTGAAGTGTTTTTCAGCACCGTTCACGTTGGTGTTGATCAACTTATCTCCTTCACCTTGCGCATGGACAAGGCTGCCGTTGGTACACCTAAAGTGGCATTCAGTGTCCCCTATGGAGATGAACCCATCTGTCTCCCTTGAAGAGTGGTATTTTGTGCTAGGGTCCAGCCCATAAGCTCCACGCTTGAGTAGTACCGCTCCCTTGGTTGCCGGCACGCTCTCAGCCATCATGCTCGTCAGCTCTTTCTTACCCTTTCCTTTGCCCTCATATCTACCACCATCATCTTTGTCTTCCTTCTTGGGAGCCATGCACTCCGGTCCCCCATGCCGAGGCTTGCCACAGTTATGACACTTCCCAAGACACTTTGAACTCTTTCCACCACCACCATTGTCTTTTCGTCCACCGCCACTACTTTCGCTGTTGCTTTGGCAAGAAGAGGAATTGTTACCACGCCCACCGTACCATGCAAAAAAGGCTGAAATGTTAGCATCACTATCGCTGCAACGCATGGCCGAATTGCGCACGTACTTGGACACCGCCTCATACGTCAAATCCTCCTCCTTCAAATCGCCACAGATAGTGATCACAGGACCGAGCTTTCCGGTAGCGCCATGAGGAGGATCATGGCCTGCATGTTGGTGTCAATTTGTAAGTTCATTTGGGTCACTTGCTGTAGTAGTCCTTCAAACTACAACAGGAAGTCGTGAATCGACTCTCCCTTGCTCACCCTCATCAAAATCTGCCGTTGAAGGATGAAGAGGCAATTTGCAAGAGCCGTTGATTTGTGTACACGTGCAAGCGTCTCATAAGCCTACGATACATGTGTGAAACCTCGGAGGTGGACATTTGTGACTCATGCACTGATGTCACACAAATCGCAACAGCCATGTCATTTTTGACACTCCACACTTCACATCCAAGATCTATTTTTGGAGCTTCAACCTCTTCTCCAAGGAACATCTTCAAGTAGCAACGCACCCTCATGACAATCTCAGTTTTCCATTTCCACAAGGGAAAACCAAACCGTGTGAACTTTGACATCCCACCGTTGACCTGCTCGAGAGTTGTCATACTACTTCTCTTCTTGTCTACTTCTCTACCTTGTTGAAGCTGATGTAGGCTGATGTAGGCTGTTGTCTCCTATCGGATTAGAAGGTGCAGATCTGTCGCTTACCCCTTAGGCATTGATCACTTGCAAACATAGAAGAACGCACACTAGCGAACCCAGGGTCAAGCCTCCAAGGGTAAAGCTTATCCTTGTAGGGGCCCAAGGGTCCTACCTCGAAGGGTAGAGCTTATCCTTGGCCCTTGTTTGCTAAGTGCCTGTACCTGCCATTGGAGCTGATGGAGCTGATGGAGCAGATGGAGCTGATGGAACTCATGGAGCTAATGCATGCTAGAAGGCAAAGAGGGGGAGAGTGCGCAGAAGCGTGCCTTACAACTAGTCAGTATGGGCCCATAACCCTTCGTCAACCTGCCTGAGGCAACCGTCTAGAAAACTGGTTCCGTCACAATGGTTCACGCCGACCACTCTTGGTATTGCAATCAAGAGATAATATCATCCTCAGAGTTAAGATTCCACACTGAGTAGTTCGTAGGAATCACTTCCTTGCACTGTGTCCTTAGTACCTAGTCACAGACGCGCGAGAAGTGAACTTATGGGGCTTAGACCAACCAATGCTTCTTTAGCGTCTGCCTCTGGTGGACAACTCTCTTAGGAGTCTCAAAGGGAATAAATGTACTAAATGGTAGACAACTCACAGGTTCTTATGGTCCTAGAGCCACCCTCTAGCCTAGGCACGTAGTGGCTCCTTGTATGAGCCACTTTGGATGCAATCTGGATTACATTTCCCCCTTGCCTACATGGCGCTCCCTGTGACCGCCAAGTGGCACCAGCCACTAGGAAGGACCTTGGAATGATCTAAGTTGTCTCTTAGAAGCTTCTTGTCCCCTTTTTGGTCACAAAGAAGATGAGTCACATCGCTCGGATTTGACCCACTCACCTCTCACTCCAAAGACCAACTCTAGAACATGTAAGCCACAAGGAGTTGTCCTAGGTAGTGTTTGCAAGCTATACTATCCAGATTTGACCAAGGGGACTTGCTCCAAAGGAGCGGTGCATGCCTTGTCTATTTGGACCAGACTTAAGGGACTTACTCCAAAGGAGAAGTGCATGCCTAGTCCGTCATGTGCATGTCCATATATCAGTCATGGACAAGGAGCATATCAGGTCAACATCATCGGCATGCTGCTTTAGACGCGGTAGTACCTCGTGAGTTTGAGTAGAGAAGCATATGCAGCTGAGCGGCAGAAGTACCAAAGCGTCGTTGGGAGCCTCATGTACCTCATGCTGGCAACCAGGCCAGACCTTGCACAGGCTTTCAGTACTCTTTGAGTACACATGGCTTATCCCAAACCTGAGCACCAAAAGGCAGTCAAGGGGATCTTCCGCTACCTTATTGGAACCATCAAAATCGGCATCACCTAGAATGGCAACAACAATACCATCATTGACTACACAAAGGAAGATTGGGCTTCAATTCCTGAGGACCCCGAGTCAATCTTTGGACATGTGATCCTAATGAATAGCGGGACCATCACTTGGTGCAGCAAACGGCAGGTGGTCCTTGCCACCTGAAGCACAGCAGTTGAGTACGTCTCTCTCGGTTTTTTAGCTAAGGACGTAGTTTGGATTCAGCTTCTCATGGCATAGATAAGTAGGAGAACAATGGAACCTTTTCCTAAACGAGCCGATATAAAGAGTGCAATTGCACTCGTGAAGAATTTTGAGAACTATACACAAACAAAGCATATTGACATAGCATGTCATTTCATCAGGTACATGGTGTGGGAGGGTGCTATCAAGCAAGAGTTTACTACAACCAAAAAACACATTGTTGATTTCTACACCAAGTCATTGACCCATAAGGAGCAGCAGTTTTGGATGAAGGCATGTGGACTCAGCCCACTCTATCTGCGACAAAGTGGGAGATTGTTGGAAAAGGAGCCATCTGGCTCAATGGGATAAAGTTCCAAGAAAATACCAGATTCTTGCTCCGATTGTTAATATCTGATCATTGTCAGAAAGATCAGGTGGCAAATAGACTACGGTCCAAGTTTTAGGCCGATCCAACTCTCCGATTGGGAGACATGAACTTTCAAAGTTTCCGGGGTCATGGACAACCGATGTCTAGATGCCTTAGCCTGAAAAAAGAAAAGGGCAAGAGGTCTACAATACCTCATGGGAGGAATATCCAAAAAGATCCTAGACTCTTGGATTGCCTTGTGAGAGTGAGCAGGCTAGGAAAAGGTACCTCTCCTTACTTTGTAGTTGAGATGAGATCGTTGTGTGCTAGCCATGGACACACGGCCATTCTCTATGGGATTCTGGGTTATGTGACCACTACGAGTGTGCTATGAGAGCATTTTCTGGCTCTCTAGGTCGTGTCTGAGTGGTCAGCGTAATTACTTGGCTGACTTCCTCTCCTGTGTGAGATTACACACTCTAGTGTGAGAGCCTTAGCCTCCATGGCTAAGTGGTGTGGCTTGTGAGAGGGCTGTCTGTCCCAAGCTCTAGCTCCATTTGTACCCCATCATTTCAAGTGATTCAATAACCATTCTTCAGTATAAGAGATTCCCTTTTAGTCCCACATGTTTGTTGCTCCAAGGCTACCTCTCTCCTCAAGATCTAACAACTGCTTGTTCTGTTACCTGTTCGCAGACAATGTTAGTGCTGATGAGATGGCGTTTTTTGAAAATGACATCCCCGGAGATGATGACGTGGCCTGTATCCTTGTCGTAGAAGCGATAGGCCTTCCTTGCCCCATCATAGCCAATTATCAGCATTTGTGTACTCTTTGCGTTGCATTTTTGTCCGTTCTCCGTAGGCATGTGCATGTGCGCCGAGCTGCCAAATGCGCGAAGATGACCCACGCTCGGCTTCTTGCGGAATCAGACCTTGTACGACGTCATTTGCTTTAGGTCCTTGGTTGGACTGTGGTTCTTGATGAATACCACAGTTCTCACAGCTTTGGCCCATAAGTTCTATATCAGCCGAGCCATGTGTAGCATGGACCGCGCCGACTCAACGATGGTACGGTTGGCGCGTTATGCTACATCAATCTGTTGCAACATGTATGGCGTTTCACGCTATGCCTTGATGCCAGCTGCTGTGAGGTAGTCATGGAAGTCCTTGCTCACGTATTCTCCAACACAGTCGCTATGCAAAGCTTTGATTTTCTTGCGTGTCTGGCTACTCACCATGGCCTTTAATGCATCGAACTTGTGAAAGTAGTGCTCCTTGGAAGAAAGGATGTACACAGTAGTACAATGTCTGAAGTTATTCATGAAGGTGAGAAGATACCTGGAGCCTCAAAAGTTGTAAGTCGGCATCAGGCCACTGAAGTCTATGTGGACTAGCTCCAGCACCTTCTTTGCGTACTCCCATGCTCAAGAGAACGTCTCGCGATGTTGCTTGCCCTCCAAACATCCGGTGGAGAACTGTTGCTCAAAGTTAGAGATGATGGGCAAGTCACGCACCATCTGCTTTGTTTCAAGTCGTTGCAAGCTACGCATGTCGATGTGGCCGTAGCACGCATGCTACATTATGCCATCTATTCCTTGCACCACTGCTCCAAGACTCTGCTCATGCACGATCTCGGTTATCCCTAACAGGCGGTATATGTTGCCTAGTTTTATCGACCTAGCCAACTCCTCTCCTATTTCCTTGTCAAGGATGTAGTCATAGTTGTCATCAAAGATGACCCGCAGTCCTGTGTTAGTAAGAGAGGACACTAAGAGAATGTAGAATGAAGCGTCGGGTACATACAGCATGCCATGGAACACTCCCACTTCAATTCCACGCGCAGTCTCCAACCACATCTCCACAATCCCAATCCCCTCAGCATACACTACCCAATCATCACCCAAAGCAATCGGCCAGGCGGGAATGGAGAGCAGCCGAAATGTCACATATGGAAGAGGCGAATCTGGTGTGGTACAAGGACTCAAGGTACACTTAGAGTCTCACACCCTACAAGGAGTGGTTTACACAGTGGCTCTCAATTCTGCCCTAACCTATTGCTCTGGGAGATGATCGGATGGTGTATGCTGAAGGGATTGGGATTCTGGAGATGTAGTTTCAGACCCTCCGTGGCATTGAAGAGTGAGTTCCTTCACGATGTTGTACGTACGTGATGCTCTGTTCAACCTTCTCTTACTGTCCTCCCTCACCAACACATGACTACAAGTCATGTTTGAAAACGATTATGGCTACATCTTTGACAAGGAAACGCGAGAGGAGTTGGTCATGTGAGTGAAAGAAGGCGACGTGTACCGCATGTTGGACGTAACCAAAATCCCGCATGAGCAGTTTTGTAGCATTTGGACACATGACACATGGCAAAATCTGGCATGTGCGCTACGGCCACACTAGCATGCGCGCCTTGTACTAGCTTCAAATAAGCAAATGGTGCGTGATTTGTGTTGGAACTTGAGGAGAGAGGGAGCCTTGGAGCAGCGAGCATGTGTGATTGGAAGGGCATCACTTGTGCTGAAGAATGGTTGTTCAATCACTCAAAATGATGGAGTACATATAGTGCTAGAGCTTGGGCAAGTCAGCCCTCTCACAAGCCACACCACTTAGCCATGGAGGCTAAGGCTCACACACTAGACTCCATAATCTTACACAAGGGAGGAAATCAGCCTAGCAATCAGGCTGACCACTCACACACGACCTAGAGAGCTAGAGAATGCTCTCATGGCACACTCCTAGTGGTCACATAACCCACAAACCCATGGAGAATCGCCATGTGTCCATGGCTAGCACACAAGGATCTCACCTCACCTAAAAAGTAAGGAGAGGTACCTTTATCCTAGTCAGCACACTCTGACAAGGCAATCCTAAGACCAAGGACCTTTTTGGATATTTCTCCCATCAGGTCTTGACCCTGGACCTCTTGCCTTTTTCTTTTCTCAGGCTAAGGCATGGAGCCATCACCCATGCCCACCCAGACATCGACGGTCCATGACCCCCGAAACTTCGAAAATT
>SZWC01002453.1:0-13687 GCA_023375785.1 Penium margaritaceum | reverse complement strand
TCCATAATCTCACACAAGGGAGGAAATCAGCCTAGCAATCAGGCTGACCACTCACACACGACCTAGAGAGCTAGAGAATGCTCTCATGGCACACTCCTAGTGGTCACATAACCCACAAACCCATGGAGAATCGCCATGTGTCCATGGCTAGCACACAAGGATCTCACCTCACCTAAAAAGTAAGGAGAGGTACCTTTATCCTAGTCAGCACACTCTGACAAGGCAATCCTAAGACCAAGGACCTTTTTGGATATTTCTCCCATCAGGTCTTGACCCTGGACCTCTTGCCTTTTTCTTTTCTCAGGCTAAGGCATGGAGCCATCACCCATGCCCACCCAGACATCGACGGTCCATGATCCCCGAAACTTCGAAAATTCATTTCTCCCAATCCGACCGTTAGATCGGCCTCAAACTTGGACCGAAGACATTTTGCCACCTGATTTTTTCAGTGGTGAAGTCGGATCGGCAATCGGAGCAGGCATCTGGTACTTTCCTGGAACTTGCTCCTGTGGACCTGAAACTGAGCCAGATGGCTCCTTTCCCAACAATTTGTCCACCATATCCAACTTTGAGCAGCAATTCTACATCAGCTGTTTAGATGCAAATCAGCATCGCGAGTTGTTCTCTAGAGTGTTGTTCTTCTATGCCCCATGGCCACTGCTATGGGTTGACGGACAGGTTGGGCATGCACTGCTCCCTTGGAGTAAGTCCCCCAAACCTTGTTCGTGGTGCAAGTCCAAGCGAGACACCAGAAGTGTAGCGCAACGGATAGCATGTTGGACTTAGGGACAACAGGTCCTGCGATCGAGCCTTGATGTGCGCAGAAGTTTTTTTGACCTTCTAGCACAGGGGAAGTTTCTTAGACATTTCTCCATGCATGAGGAGAGTGCGCCACTTGGCGGTCAGTGGATGCGCCAATTGGCGGACTGGTGAGGTGGTTTGGAGTGACCACCCCAAAAGTGTCACTGCCCACACACCTTAGAAGCCAGGCCTAGGACTATATGTACCAGGCTCATTCCTCANGTCCAACTAAGGAACAGTATAAAGAAGACACTGGTTGGTCTAAGCCCCAGGAGTTAGTCTTTGACTAGCACCTCGCGCGAAAGTGACCAAGTGTTAAGTGGACACAGTTGCTAGCAAGTGATTGCCTAGGAACTGCTCAGTGTGGAACCGTGATCCTGAGGGTGATATCTTCTCCTAGCTGAAATGCTAGGAGCGGACGGCAGGTGCTATTGTGTCGGCCCTGTTCTCTAGTCCGTTTGCCTCAGGCCGGTTGACATAGAGTAGGGGAGTATGCGAAGGAGGTAGTGGAGCTGGTCCATAATTACTTGTGTGGCGCAATGCACATCCATACTTTGGAGGCTCTAGGTATTTTCTAACCGTCATTGATGATTTCAGCCATTATACTACTCTGTACTTCCTTTCCTTCGGGGACCAGTGCTTTAACAAGTTCAAGACGTTCAAGGCAATGGTATAGAACCTGACGAGGGAAAAGATCAAGGCATTGTACAGCGACCAGCGGTGGCGAATACCTGAGCAACGACCTCCTAGACTACCTTGCAGTAGTTGGCATAAAGGTGAAACAAACCATGTTATCTTTGCCGTAGGAGAACGGTGTACTAGAGTCTGCCAGGCGAGCTCCATGCTCTATGGAGCTCGGCTCACCTACCACTTTTGGACCAAAGCAGTAAGCACTGCAGTGTACATCGACAACCATTGTCCAACCAAGGGGAAACGGTAAAGGTGGGACATAAAGAGCGCTCAGATGCTCATGATCGGTTGTGACGTGGCAAGCAAGACGTAGCCATTTATGGATGCTACAAGAACCAAAAAAGATGAACGTCCCACTTGGAACAGATCTTGATGAGCTGATATCATATGAATTGGCCATCAGTGCACCAATTACAGTAGATGGGATACAAGTTCTGCAGCAAGAGATATAGTCAAAGCTCGGTAATGACACATGGGAGCTCATTGAGCATCTGCTTGGATGCAAGGTAATCAAGTGTATACAGGTGTTCAAGAAGAAGAGGGACGCAGATGGCAACCTAAAAAAGTACAAGGCGAGGTTTGTCGCCAAGGGCTACTCGCAGCTAGAGGGCATCAACTACATTTACACCTTTGCTCTTGTCGTAAAGTTTACCTCTTTACATACACTTCTCTCCGTTGTGGTCACAGGCTCTCCCTTACCCAAGCATGACCACGTGAGTGCGGTCCATTCTACATTCTTAGCATCGTACTTGGGCGGACGTTTCTTCTGGGGCGTACTAAGCCGGAGTGTTGCTGGTGGTGCTTCAAGGCTTAGTTACCTCTATTGCTCCTAAAGTACCAGTAATCCGCTCTTTGAGGAAGAGCCACCGGCCTTAGAGTTTGACTTAGAGGCCTTGGATGGCTCAGACTCAGTGTCCGAGTCTGTTGCTGTGTCAGCTTGTACAGCCACTCCCTATAGCACCATCCTTCACTGGCACCATCTGCAAGTTTTTGGGTGCCTTATTACCTGACTTGAGCAACACAACCCACTCTCCTGATTTGGGAGCATGGATAGGGTCTAGCAACTTTCCCTTCTCGAGCATCCTTTCATCAACATTGACATCTCGGCTCCTGATGAGCTTTCCAGCCGGTTGGTCACACAACCTATACACCTTCTGTGTAGTGTCGTATCTGACCTTTACATACTTGTGAGCGCATGCATCCAGTTTGCCACTTCCTTCTCTTGCTTCGACCTTTGCCCAGGCAGTACAGCCAAAGACCCTCAAGTGTGAGGCATCAGGCTTCTTCCCTGACCAAGCCTCCTGTGGCGTCCTAAGCTGCTTCTCTTGCCTCTTACCGGATCTTCCAAGAACGGCTGCCGGAGTGAGATTCAAAAGATAGCAAGCTGTTCTTGCAGCTTAAGCCCAGAGGTGAGGTAGAAGCTTTGCGTAAAAGAGCATGTTTTGTATCATGTCGAAGATAATCTCCTTCATCCACTCAAAAATGCCATTATTCCTGGGAGTATAGGACGTGGTCATCTGGAGGTTGATGCCTTTGCACGCCTTGTACTCACCACCGCTGTCCGTGCCCGACGCCTTGACTTTCTTACTTGTATGCCGCTCTACCACTGTAAAAACCTCTTCCAGCTTCTCTTTGACATCTCCCTTTATCTTGAAGAGTAGATCCACATCTTGGGACTGTGGTCATCAATGAAGGTTAAGAAATACTTGTTGTCACCATTTGAAGGTGTGCAAAATGGTTTGCACACATTAGAGTGAATCAGGTCCAAGATTGCTACTACACATTCCTCATTACGCTTGAAAAGCTTTTTTTTGCCTTGCCTTGGAGCCATGCCTCACACAGCTTCTTGCACTTTTCCTCATCCTTCGCCTTGCATCCGTCCATCCCATGAACCCCTTCGTGCTACTACATAGCTTGCAATGTCCTATCGGCAACATGACTAAACCACATGTGCCACAGCTTAGCATCTGTGTCCGTAGAGCTGGCTGCCATGGTGGCGGCTTGTGGTGCAACATCACGCTTTGGAGACTTGGGCTCTTCAACCACTGCATATCCCTCATTTGTTCTTTCAAGGGGTTTGGTCTATAACAAGTAGAGGCCACCAACCCTTGGGACCTGTGCAACAAGACTCTCCTTGGGATAGCGGATCCTGATGTCCTTGTTCTTGACAATCACGGCCTCCTCCTCCGTGAAGACGACCGTCATGTTGCGGTTAATGATTTTGAACACTGACAAGAAGTTGGTTGCAAAATACGACATGTAGGCAACGTTCTCGAGCTTCAAGACTTTTTTAGCACCGTTCACATTGATACTGCTCACATGATCTCCCTTGCATAGCGCAAGGAAAAAGCTGTCGTTGGCACTCCTGGAGCAACGTTCAGTATCCCCAATGGAGATGAACCCATCCTTCTCCCTTGAAGAGTGGTGATTCGTGCCAGAGTCGAGCCTGTAAGCTTCACGCTTGAGCATTGCCGCTCCTTTGGTTGCCGACATGCTCCCACCATCATGTTCGTCAATTCCTCCTTACCCTTTCCTTTGCTCTCATATCTTCTACCATTATCTCCGTCTTCCTTATTGGGAGCCCTGCACTCCCGTGCGCAATGCCGAAGCTTGCCACACTTATGGTACTTCCCATGACGCTTTGAATCCTTTCCACCCCCACCATGACCTTTTCCTCCATTACCACCGCTTTCGCTGCTGGTCTGACCAAAAGAGTAGTTGTTGCCACGACCACCGTACTGTGCAACATGGGCTTAAATGTTAGCGTCACTACTGCTATGACGCATGGCCTCATTACGCACGTATTCGGACACTGCCTCATACGTCAAACCCTCCTTCTTTGTGCCAAAGTAGTGACCAGAGGACCAAGCTTTCAGGTAGCGCCATGAGGAGGATCATGGCCTGCATGTTGGTGTCGGTTTTCTAGTTAATTTAGGTCACTTACTGTCGCAGTCCTTCAAACTGCAACAAGAAGTCTGGAATTGACTCTTCCTCACTCATCCTCATCAAAAAAAGCTTTTGAAGGATAACAAGGTGATTTGCAAGAAGCGTTGATTTGTATACACATGCAAGCTTCTCATAAGCCATTAATGCATGTGTGATACCTTGGAGGTGGACAAGTTTTGACTCATGTACTAATGTCACAAGAATCGCAAGCTCCATGTCATTTTTAACACTCCATGCTTCATATCCATGATATGTTTTTGAAGGTTAAACATCTTTTCCAAGGAACATCTTCAAGTAGCCACGCACCATCATGACAATCTCAAATTGCCATTTCATTTGGTTTTCCCTTGTGGAAAACCAAACCCCATAGGATTTGGTTTTGCACAAGGGAAAACAAAACCCTGTGAACTTTTACATCACACAATTAACCTGCTCGAGAGTGAGCGTCATGAGTGTTGCCATACTGCTTCTCTGCTTCTCTCCTTCTCTGGTTTGTTGAGGCCAATGTAGGCTGATGTAGGCTGTTGTTTGCTACCAGTTTAGAAAGTGCAGATCCCTCGCTTGTCCCTAAGCCGTTTACCACCTGCAAACAAAGAAGAACGCATACTAGCGAACCCAGGGTCGTGCCTCCAAGGGCAAAGCTATTCTCGTTAAAGCCAAAAGCTATCCTCGTTAAAGCCATACCTTTGAGACTCCTTATAGAGTTGTCCACCAGAGGGAGGCGCTAAAGAAGCATTAGTTGGTCTAAGCCCCAAGAGTTCGCTTCTCACGCAAAAGTGACCAGGTGCTAAGGACACAGTGGAATGAAGTGATTCTTATGAACTGCTTAGTATGCAACCTTGGTTCTCAAAGTGATGTTATCCTTTGGTTGCAATACCAAGAGCGGTCGGCTTCAACCATTATGTCGGAACCCGTTTTCTAGACCTTCACCTGAGATAGGTTCACAAAGGCTTATGGGCCAACACTGACTAGTTGTAAGGCATGCTTCTTGGCACTCTCTTGCCCTCTCTGTCTTGCAATGCGCATCGGCTCCATCAACTCCATCAGCTCCATCAGCTCCATCTGCTCCATCAGCTCCAACAGCGAGGTCACACTTAGCAAATAAGGACCAAGAAAAAGCTCTTCCCTTGGACGTAAAACCTTTTGGCCCTAACTAGGATAAGCTCTGCACTTGTAGGCACGATTATGTGTTCGCTAGTCTGCATTCTTCTTTCTTTGCATTTTGTCAACGGTTAAGGGGTATGCAACGGATCGGCACCTTCTAGACTAGTAGCATTCAATAGCCATTATCAGCCTACATGGGCCTCAACAAAGTGGAGAAACTGGAGGTACAAAAGCACTACGACGACACGCGTGATGCTCACTCTTGAGCAGGTGAACAGTGGGATGTCAAAGTTCAGAGGGTTTGGACTGTTCATGTGGATATGGTAATTTAAGATTGTCATGAGGATGCATGGCTATTTGAAGATATTCCTTGGAGAAGAGGTTGAACCTCCAATAACAGATGCTAGATATGAAGCGTGAAGTGTTTAAAATGACATGGCGCTTGCGGTTTTTGTGAGATCAGTGCATGAGTTATAGAATGTCTACCTCCAAGGTACCACATATGCATCAAAGGCTTATGAGAAGCTTGCACATGTACACCAATCAATGGCTCTTGCAAATCCCCTCTTCATCCTTTAAAAGCTGATTTCAAGGAGTGTGAGCAAGGAATAGTAGATTCCAAACTTCCTGTTGCAGTTTGCAGGTCTGTTGCAACAAGTGATCGAAATGAACAGGGACATTGAGACCAACATGCAGGCAATGATCCTCCTCATGGTGCTACAAGAAAGCTGGGATCCTCTGATCACTTCTTTGGTGATTGGAAGGAGGAGCATTTGACGTATGAGATAGTATCCGCGTACGTGAACAACAAAGCCATGCATCACTACAGTAGTGAGACTGATATCTTAGCCTATACCGCGCAACACGGTGGTCATGGAAACAACTCCTCTTCTAATTAGAGTGGCAAGGGCATGGTGGTGGTGGAGGAAAAGGTAATTGTGGCGATGGTAAGAGTTCAAAACGTCCTGGGAAGTGTCATAAATGTTTCAAGCCTGGCCAATGCCCACATTGGCCACACGAGTACAATGTTCGCAAGAAGAAAGACGAAGATCATGGTGGTAGATGTAAGGGCAAAGGAAGGTGTAAGAAGTTAACAAACATGATGGATGAAAGTGTACCGACAACCAAGGGAGCGTCACTGCTCATGCGTTGAGCCTTTCGGATGGACTTTGTCACGAACCACCACTCCTGAAGGAAGAAGGATGGATTCATCTCCATAGGAGACACTCAACGTTGCTTCAGGTGTGCTAATGGCAGCTTTGTACATGCGCAAAGCGAGGGATATGAGTGTATCAGCATCAATGTGAACGGTGTTGAAACAGACTTGAAGGTGGAGAACGTCATCTACATGTTGTCTTTGGTGGCAAACCTTTTGTTAGTGTCCAAAATCAGGGACCACAACATGACGGTTGTCTTCACGGAGGAGGAGGACGTGATTGTCAAGAAAAAGGACATCAAGATCTCCTATCTCAAGAAGAGTCTTGTCGCACAAGTTGCAAGACTTAATGGGCTGTATGTGCTGCAGAACAAGCCCCCTTGAGACTACAAATGAGGGATATGCAGCGGTTGAAAAGCCCAAGTCTCTAAAGCCTGATGTTGCACCATAAGTCGTAAGCATGGCGGCAAACTCCACCGATAGAGATGCTGACCTTTGGCATAGGTGTTTTGGCCACGTGGCTGACAGGACACTGCAAGCTATGCCGCTGAACAAAGTGGTTCATGGCATGGAGGAATGCAAGGCCAAGGATGAGGGAAAGTGCAAAAAGCTGTGTGAGCAATGCCTCCAAGGCAAGGCAAAGAGAAAGCCGTATCAGCCTTCCTGAGGCAACGGTCTAGAAAACAGGTTCCGACACAATGGTTCCCGCCAACTGGTCTTGGTATTGCAACCACAAGATGATATCACCCTCTGAGCCAAGATTCGACACTGAGCAGTTCATAGAAATCACTTCCTTGCAATGTGTCCTTAGCACCTGGTCACTTTCATGCGAGGAGCAAACTCTTGGGTCTTAGACTAATCAATGCTTGTTTAGTATCTGCCTCTGGTGGACAACTCTGTGAGGAGTCTGAAAGGTTTGAACTATACTCAATGAGAGGCAACTAACTCATTCTTTTAGTCCTAGAACCAGCCTCTAGCCTAGGCGCACAGTGGCTCCTTGCATGAACCACTTTGGGGGCAATGTGGATTGCATCATCCCCCCTGCCTACATGGCGCTCCTTGTGACCGCCAAGTAGCGCTAGCCACGAGGAAGGACCTTGGAATGTTCTAAGATGTCTCTTTGAAACTTCCTGTCCCCCTTTTGGTCACAAAGAAAACTAGTCACCGGGCTGGGATTTGACCTAGTGACCTCTCGCTCCAGAGACAAACTCTAGAATGTCTAGGCCAGAAGGAGCTGTTGTATGTAGTGTTTGCTGGCTATACGAATCAGATTAGACCAAGGGAACTTGCTCAAAAGGAGCAATGCATGCCTTGTATATCTGAACTAGACGTAGGGGACATACTCCAAGGGAATAGTGCATGCCTATTCCGTCCTGTGCCTGCCCAAATATCAGCCATGGACAAGGAGCATATCAGGTCAACAAGCCTTTTGAGCGTAATGAGCAACATGTAGCCGCAATCTTGGACCTGATCCACTCTGATGTATAGACCATTCCCAACTCCTTTGAATAGGCGTAGCATGTATTTCGTCACCTTCATACATGACCACAATCGCAAGATGTGGATTTACTTCCTTAAGAAAAAGGGAGAGGGAAAGGAGAAGCTGCAAGAGTTTCCTGCAATAATAGAGTGGTAGACAAGCAAGAAGATCAAGGGACTACGCACGGAGAACGGTGGTGAGTATGAGGCGTGCAAAGGCTGGTTGAGCCAACACGGTATCAACCACCAGACCACCATGCCTTACACCCCTTAGAGTAATGGCATTGCCGAGCAGATGAAGAAGACTATCCTCGGCATCACACTAAGCATGGTCTTTGACGGAAAACTCTCACATCACTTCTGGGCTGAAGCTATATGAAGTGCTTGCTACCTCGTGAATCTCATTCCATCAGCCGTGTTTGCAAGGCGTGGTAAAAAAAGCAAGATAAGTAGCTCACGACACGACAGGATGCTTGGACAGGCAAAAAGCCAAATGCCTCACACTAGGGGTCTTTAACTCTACTACCTGGGGAAAGGTCCAAGCAAGGGGACGAAGTGGCAAGCTAGATGCACGCGCTCGCAAGTTTCTAATGGTTGGATACGACCGTACTGTGGGACCAAGCCGCTCGAAAGCTCATCAAGAGCCTATATGTCAAGTTTGATGAAAAGACGCTCAGCAATAGAGAGTCGATGGACCTTGTCCATGCTCCCAATCCAGGAGAGTGGGTTGTGTTGCTGGAGTCAGGTGATCAGGAACCTGAGAACTAGCAGATGATGCCAGTGAAGGATGGTCCTATAGGGAGAGTGGCTTTGCAAGCTGACACAGCAAGGGACTTTGACAGTGAGTTTGAGTCGTCCAAGGCCTCTGAGTCAAACTCTCAGGCCGGTGGCTCTTGCTCAAATAATAGATCACCAGCAGTGTAGGAGTAATAGAAGCAACTATGCTTTTAAGCATCACTAGCAAAACTCAGGCGTAGTACACGCTAGAAGAAACCTCTGCCCAAGTACGATGCTGAGAGTGCGGAATGGACCAGACTCAGCTGGTCATGCTTAGCTCAGGGAGAGCCTGTGAGCATAATAGATACTATGAATATACCAGATGCTGCCAAGTGGAAGGATGTAGTGGATATGAAATTTGTATCCATTGAAGAGATTGGAACATGGGTTCTGGTGTAGAGGCCCTCAAACGCGCACGTGGTGGGCTCAAAGTGGGTACTTTGGGAGAAGGTCAAGCAAGATGGTAGAATCGACAAGTACAAGCCAAGAGTTGTGGGGAAGGGGTTTTCCCAGCGTGCAGGCTCAGAGTACGAGGAGACCTTCACGCTTGTCCTCACCTTTGCCTCCATCAGATTTATGTTTCGCATCATTACTACAAAAGATCTGGAGGTCCACCAGATGGATGTCAACACAGCTTTCCTCTACGCGGAACTAGACAAAGAAGTACTGATAGAGGTTGCCAAAGGAGTGAAAGCTCCTGAGGGCAAGGTTTGCAAACCAGTCAAAGCACTCTACGCGCTAAAACATGCCTGAATGCCGTGGTACAAGGAGATGGACGGATTCATGGCTAGGCTCAACTTCACGCATTGCCAACATCACTCTAGTGTCTATGTGCGGGAGGATGAGCAAGCCTTGATGCTAGTTAGAATTTACGTGGATGACCTGATTATGTACTTGTTTTCGGTTAAGCTCTTGAACAAGCTAGAAACATATCTCAGAAATTGTTGGGAAAGGAGCCATCTGGCTCAGAATCAGGTCCACAGGAGCAAGTTCCAGGAAAGTACCAGATGCCTGCTCCGATTGCCCATCCGACTTCACCATTGGAAAGATCAGGTGGCAAAATGTCTACGGTCCATGTGTGAGGCCGATCCAACGGTCGGATTGGGAGATATGAATTTTCGAAGTTTCCGGGGTCATGGCTGTCGATGTCTAGGTGGGCATGGGTGATGGCTCCATGCCTTAGCCTGAGAAAAGAAAAAGGCAAGAGGTCCAGGGTCAAGACCTGATGGGAGAAATATCCAAAAACGTCCTTGGTCTTAGGATTGCCTTGTCAGAGTGTGCTGACTAGGATAAAGGTACCTCTCCTTACNCCATGAGAGCATTCTCTAGCTCTCTAGGTCGTGTGTGAGTGGTCAGCCTGATTGCTAGGCTGATTTCCTCCCTTGTGTGAGATTATGGACTCTAGTGTGTGAGCCTTAGCCTCCATGGCTAAGTGGTGTGGCTTGTGAGAGGGCTGACTTGCCGAAGCTCTAGCTCTATATGTACTCCATCATTTTGAGTGATTGAACAACCATTCTTCAGCACAAGTGACATCCTTCCAATCACACATGCTCGCTGCTCCAAGGCTGCCTCTCTCCTCAAGTTCTAACATTTGGTATCAGAGCCAAGTTCTGCCACTTCCAGCCAGCACAGGCCGTCACTTTGAGAGTGACGGGTTGGGGTGAAACCGTCACCAGATTTGATGATCGACCACAAGATCTTCAAGTTCAATAGACAAGCTTTGCAACGAACCCAAGATCGCGAAGATCCAACAGTCGAATTGAGAGTTATGCTCAAAACGAGGTCGGCCAGGGCTACACTATTCTCTATGAGTAAGACTGTCGCCTTGTGATGACCATAACTCTCTCATTTCTTTGTCAAATTTAAAAAGTGGCACATACGAATTGTAGTATTTTTCCTAAGCTTTCTATTGCTGCATCAATATTTGCATTCCGTTGATTCGTTTGGGAGAAACGCCGTTTACAAACTGGCTGGTCTGAGTTGGAGTAGGAGCAGAAGCATACCCTGTTTTCAAGAGGGCGTATTTTTCAAAATCCCCTGTTGATGACCCTGTTTTATGGGTCGATCTGAAAGGTTTTGAGCTGAATTCTCCAGTGGTGGGCTCAGTTTTTGAAAATTCTCAGTCTGCTGGCATCTACAGTCCATTTTCTGTCAGACAGATTTCTGGCAGAAGCAGCAGCAGAAGCAGGGGTAGCGCCGCCATCCAAGGGCAGCGCTGAGCACCATCAAGGCTCAAAATGGCAGCAGCTGGCGTGGTAACAGCAGCCCAGCCTTTGGAGAGGCTGGAGGGACGCGCCAACTTCACGTTTTGGAAGATCCGTACCCGCCTCCTTTTGGAGGAGAGGGGCTTGTGGGAGGTGGTGAGCGGCGACGAGCCGGCTCCAGTTCCACAGGCAAAAGGCATCACCGCAGNCCTCCCTTGTGTGAGATTATGGACTCTAGTGTGTGAGCCTTAGCCTCCATGGCTAAGTGGTGTGGCTTGTGAGAGGGCTGACTTGCCCAAGCTCTAGCTCTATATGTACTCCATCATTTTGAGTGATTGAACAACCATTCTTCAGCACAAGTGATGCCCTTCCAATCACACATGCTCGCTGCTCCAAGGCTCCCTCTCTCCTCAAGCTCCAACATTTGGTTTCAGAGCCAGGTTCTGCCACTTCCAGCCAGCACAGGCCGTCACTTTGAGAGTGACGGGTTGGGGTGAAACCTTCACCAGATTTGACAATCGACCACTAGCTCTTCAAGTTCAAGAGACAAGCTTTCCAACGAGCCCAAGATCGCGAAGATCCAACTGTCGGATTGAGAGTTATGCTCAAAACGAGGTCGGCCAGGGCTACACTCTTCCCTATGAGTAAGACTGTCACCTTGTGATGACAATAACTCTCTCATTTTTTTGTCAAATTTAAAAAGTGGCACATGCGAATTGTAGTATTTTGCCTAAGCTTTCCATTGGTGCAAACATATTTGCATTCCATCGATTCGTTTGGGAGAAACGCCGTTTACAAACTGGCTGGTCTGAGTTGGAGTAGGAGCAGAAGCATACCCTGTTTTCAAGAGGGCATATCTTTTGAAATCCCCTGTTGATGACCCTGTTTTATGGGTCGATCTGAAAGGTTTTGAGCTGAATTTTCCAGTGGTGGGCTCAGTTTTTCAAAATTCCCAGTCTGCTGGCATCTACAGTCCATTTTCTGTCAGACAGATTTCTGGCAGAAGGAGCAGCAGAAGCAGGGGTAGCGCCGCCATCCAAGGGCAGCGCTGAGCACCATCAAGGCTCAAAATGGCAGGAGCTGGCGTTGTAACAGCAGCCCAGCCTTTGGAGAGGCTGGAGGGACGCGCCAACTTCACGTTTTGGAAGATCCGTACCCGCCTCCTTTTGGAGGAGAGGGGCTTGTGGGAGGTGGTGAGCGGCGACGAGCCGGCTCCAATTCCACAGGCAAAAGGCATCACCGCAGCGCAGGTGGTAGCGGGGAAGACGCCGCAAAAGGGTGCAGCTGATGCGGGTTCTTCTGCAAGTGTACCAGCGACGTACGAGGAGTAGAAGAAGAAGGATAGGCAGGCCTACAGGTTGCTTGTTAACACCATCTCCAACTCGCATCTTCAGTACGTGAGTGACAAGGCTACTGCAAAGGAGGGGTGGGACACATTGTGCAAGAAGTATGAGAACAAGGATCCTGAATTCCTCATGCTTTTGGAGGAAAAGATGATGGCGCTGAAAATGCAGGGTGGTGAAGGGATGGAGGCGTATCTGGACAGGGTAAAGGAGCTGGCGAAGCAGCTGAGAGCGGCCGGTAATCCTGTGGAAGAGACGCACTTCATCCTCCTCTTGCTGAGGGGACTCCCAACCAGCTACGACACGGTACGAGAGACGTTGGAGTGCCAGCCAACTCTCGACCTCGACTTCATCTGCACACACCTCGTGCAGGTGGAATTGCGTCGCAATGCGGCAAAGCGCAATGGCGGCAGCAGCAGTGAAGCAGCTTTCATGGCCATGGGCTCACGCAACCAGCAGCAGCAGCAGTCCGGGCAGCAGAGAGGCAAGAAGAAGGGCAAGTGCCACTATTGCCAGAAAGAGGGGCACTACAAGAAAGAGTGCTTCAAGTTCAAGAGGGACCAGAAAGAGCAACGGCAGCAGCAGTAGCAAAAGCAGCAATCTCCATAGCAACAGCAGCAGCAGTCACAGCATCGCCAGCAGCAGCAGCAGCAGAACCAGACTAGCGTGCGCGATTTTGGCAACATGAACGTTGCCAAGGAGGTGCGCGACCGCCTCTTCATGGGGAAGTCTGATATGTCGCAGAAGGAAAAGGCGGATCTGGCGTGGTATAAGGAGTCGGGGTGTACCAAGAGTCTGACGCACCATAAGGAGTGGTTCACACAGCTGCTCTCCATTCCTCCTCCGCCGATTGCTTTGGGTGATGATCGGGTGGTGTATGCTGAGGGGATTGGGATTGTGGAGATGTGGTTGGAGACCCCGCGTGGCATTGAAGTGGGAGTTTTCCATGGCGTGCTGTATGTGCCTGATGATGCGTTCAACCTTCTCTCAGTGTCCTCTCTCACCAACACAGGACTGCGCGTTGTCTTCGATGATGACTATGGCTACATCCTCAACAAGAAAACAGGAGAGGAGTTGGCCAAGTCGGTGAAGGAGGGCGACATGTACCGCCTGCTGGGGGCGACCAAGATCCCGCGTGAGCAAAGTCTTGCAGCAGTGGTGCAGGCGACAGATGGTGAGATCTGGCA
>SZWC01002452.1:197536-215404 GCA_023375785.1 Penium margaritaceum | reverse complement strand
AGAGGGGAAGAGAGAGAGAGAGAGAGAGAGAGAGAGAGAGAGAGAGAGAGAGAGAGAGAGAGAGAGAGAGAGAGAGAGAGAGAGAG
Organism: Penium margaritaceum; assembly: GCA_023375785.1. Taxonomy (NCBI): domain Eukaryota; kingdom Viridiplantae; phylum Streptophyta; class Zygnematophyceae; order Desmidiales; family Peniaceae; genus Penium; species Penium margaritaceum. The sequence continues at coordinate 215,318 of SZWC01002452.1, read as the reverse complement.
AGAGAGAGAGAGCCGTCAACAAGGCTTCCAGCCTGTCGGCTGGCCGTCCATCCCGTCAGCAGGCTGAGCAGACCATCAGCTGGCTTTCCAGCTCTTCAGCAGGCCCTTCCAGCTTGTCGGCTAACCGTCCAGCGCATTGGCTAACCGCCCAGCCTGTCGGCTAACGGTCCAGCACGTCGGCTAACCGTCCAGCTCGTCAGCGAGCATTCTGGCGCGTCGGGTACCCGTCCCGCCCGGCTGGCCCTCAGACGAGAAGTGAGGGAAGTGAGAGGAGAGGGCAAACAGGGGTGAAAACTGCAGCGGCAGAAGCGGCTGTTGCGGCCGTTGCAAGTTCTATAGTAGCAGCAGCAGAGGCAGAGGCAGCAGCAGCTGCTGTTGCTACTGCAGCAGCAGCTGCTGTTGCTACTGCAGCAGCAGCAACAGCGGGAGGAGCAGTGTTCGCGGCTGAATGTGGCAGTAGCAGCAGCAGCAGAAGGCCAGCGGCACCGGGGGAGAGAAATGCATTTGCCTCAGTAGCAGCAGCGGCCTTGAAGCAACAGCAACAGCCTAGAAGCAGTAGCAGCAGCGGCAGCCGCAGCATTAGCAGCAGCAACAGCAACGAAGCTGCAGAGAAAAAACTACAACGAATATGCTTCGCTGCAGCTTTCGCGAGGGCGAGGTACCGACCCGCAACACTGTTGTAAGACGTCAAAAACCATAAAATAGGCGGTGGATTCTTTTTAGTCGGCAGTGCCAGTACCCCCCGTTTCGGAGAATAAATCTGATTCCCCTCTACCTCAGAACAATAAACATCATTCGCACCCACAGCGGAACAATAAACCTGAAACACTCCTGTCTCGCAACAATATGTCTTATTCGCCCCTTCTTCACGTACGCAAGTTTCAGGAGTAGAAATTCAACGATACCCCCCTCTCATTTGTCGAACGACAACATGTCGATGTCGTATGGATGTGGCGTCGATATGTTGGCGTCACTTTTTTTAGCCCAACTATCACAAACCCCTTTGTAGAGGGGTTTATGATTATTTGAGGTGTGTTTTGCGCAGATTTTTCATGGGGGATCCGAGACTCCATGTGCATTGAACTGGATGGGCCGCGCTGTAATGCCGAGCGGAGCGTACATGATGAACAAATAGAAGTTGCGAGACAGAACACGATTAAGAATTAGCAACACTTGAGAAATTGATAATTAGAGGTAAGAGTACTTCGATGACAAGTGTCGAAATGGTCGAACACATATATACGAGTCTTTAGTTGCAAATGAAGTGTATTTGGGGTCATTGGGTCGATCGTCGAGCGACGCTTGCGGAGTTGTGTCGTGAGTGGTCGGATTTGAGAAGCTCCACCAAGGAACCATGGGGCTTCGAGGATCGATGATGAAGATGGGGGATGCATCTCTATAAATCGAGATATGTCTCGATGCGTCAAGAAGTCGACCAAAAGGTCGTGACACTTCTTAAGATGATTCTCGAAAGCGGGTTGAGTTGTCGGAAAGTGCAACAGAGTTCGCCAGAGGGTTAGGGTAGTTGACCGAATTGCCCTTGGCCGTCAAAGTGAAAATCAAGGTCTCGACGCGCAGTGGGTGTTTGTGTAGTGAGGCAAATGCCAACTCGGAAGGATAAGGGACTCGTGTAAGTGTGGTACATAACAATTTCCCCCTTTTTACCTGCAAACTCCAAGCCAGCGGACAGATGTGGCCCGATGACGGCAGTAACAGTCGTCGATCAGGTGATCGACATCTCGGAGGTTGTCGTAGGGTTCCCAGTGTTGTGATTTGTGACGTTCCTGTCGACCTGTACAGTTTACTGTGACCACTCGGTCGTGTCCATGCTCGTGTAGATCCCTGATGCGGACCCAGGTTGCACCCGGGCGTCGTCTTGTGGTGGACTACCTGCTCGGAGCTGATCGACGATCGCCACAGAGTCCTGGATGTTGTCTGGGACCTTCTGCAGTTTTTCTGCAGCTTGTAGGATTTTATCGGTGGATTGGCCGTGGGCCCGATTTGCATGTCTTTGCATTGTGTGTCCACCGTTTGTTGCTAGATGCATGCATGTGACCAGTCGTAGCGTCCGGCTTGAGGTTCTGCATGTGTAGGTTCAGACGACGTAGCGTTCTGACTTGTCTACGTTGAGTTGCGGCCAAAACAGTGGTTTTGGGCCGGTTTTAGGACAAACCTTGCACTACCGCGTGCGACACCCGCCGTGCATCGTGGCAAGTACTTATACCATGGACCTGTCATTTGTCATCTCTCTCTTCAAATGCTATTGAAGCATTCTGAGACTTTGCCTTGTGTCCCCTAGCCAGACCCTTGCCGTTGTGTGCACGACTTGTGACTGTCGTCACCGTCTGACCAGTCACTGACGCCTAGTCAGCGGCAATATCACTAGGAAGCTTCCACGCATTATCTCATGGTATCAGATTAGCGAGACTCCTCTCGCTGAGGTGCGCCGCAGAGACACAACACCGGCAGCAGCAGTGAGAGTCACCGCCGCCGCCATATCCTGGGACTTGTTGCAGCCGTTTTTCAACAACGACATCATCACTCAGTCCCCACCACCACATCGGGTGAGCTGCGGCAATAACTAGCTCCTGCAGCAGCAGCAGGAGCAGCAGCACCACCGGGTGGCTGCAGCAGCCGTGTCTGGCTGCCAGCCTGTACACAAAAAAAAAGAAGGAGAAGCAGCTCGCAGCAGCAGCTTGCGACGGCGGCTGCGAGCACTGACAGCACGCAGCGGCGGCAGCAGCTCGCAGCAGCCGTGGCATCAGCAGCCGCGAGTAGTAGCAACAGCGCAGCAGCAGCAGCGGAAGTAGCAGTAGCATTGCAGCGACTGCAGCGCAGCAGCAGTGAAGCAGCAGCAGCGGGAACAGCAGCTACGCAACAGCAGCATTGCAGCGGCGCAGCAAGAGCATTGCAGCTGCTGTGCAGTTTCTGCTATGCAGAAACTACGCAGCACTGTGCAGGCCTGCGTGGCACTGCGCTGGCCTGCGCAACCCCTACGCAGCCGCCAGCAGGGGGTGACGAGGTCACCCCCACCGGTCGCACGGAATTCGCATGACCTTCCAAAAAAATCACTGGCGTAAAAAACGCTAGTTAAAAAATGCTAGCGTTTTTTCCCACTAGCATAAGAAAAACACTGACGTCATCAACGGCTGTTCTGACGTCAGCAATTTTGGGGTCAAAACGTCAATTTTTTTAACGATTCAACTCTTCGAGAAATGATGTCGGTTTCTCGTTCGGAGCATTTTTTACGTTCGGCCCCATACTGAGCGCTGACATGGCTCCGACCGGTGACAAAGACAAAGGACCGCCAGATCCTTCTTCCTCCTCCTCCGGGGTCATGAGCCCACGCTCGCAGGCCATTGCGGACATGCGGAGTCAGCAGGATGAGATATGTCGCCTACAGCAGCAGCAGTCCGACGCCATCCGCATGCGCACTGATCTTCTTCGGAGTCAGTCCACGACCCCACAGCACACCTCCGGGGGAGTTGGCGGTGTCACACCTTCTGCAAAACAGCCAGCATCTACACCAAGGAGAGCGGCAGGACAGGACCCGCCACTTCTTGATCCTTTGGAGGAGGACCCTGATATGCCAGGCATGGACGATGACACTCTCGAGAGGGAGATTCGCGTACTTCAGGAGCGTCTTCGCCAGTTGCAGACACGTTCTAGTTCCCCGTTCCCGGCAAGGTAGGTCCCGTTCGCGTACTTCAGGAGCATCCGATCTTCGCCTGAGACCTACCTTGGCGACTTTCCTCGTCCCGATGTTTTCCCCATCCCTCGTCTTTCCCATCCTGTGGTTGCTCTCCCTACGGTGCGGCAACCCAAGGTCTTCGAGACACCGCCCCCACAATATGTCAGCAAGGACGACTTTGACTGCTGGGAGACCCTTTTCCAGGTCTGGGCCACTTCCAAGGGAGTTTGGCCCTACTACCACAGTCAATACCAGGTTACGGACCGTGCTCAGGTGCTGACAGCGGCTCGGGCGATGTGCGGACTTCTTTACGCCATGCCTTGCGAGACTGTCGTGGACTTTCGCCCTTTCCTTGGAGAGGCCGGCACAGGCGCGGGTGCTGACCCATGTCGGGGCTGGGAGCTGGCATTGTCCCTGCTTGCTGCAGAGACGCACGCCACCCACACAGCTCACATCCGCGCCTTCCACTCCCTTCGTCATGGACCTGTCGAGCCCGCAGCCGCTTACTGGCGGCGCGCCATGCGCATCTACACGCGCCTTGGGACCGCAAGAGGGACACAGCTGTGGGCGCTTCACATGCTCATGATCGGAGTCCGTCTTGAGCATGCCGACATCTTCACGAGGTACAGCGACGCCGCGCTCGAGCCTTTCTCCACCTCCCTTCAGCTTCTTCCTTGGACGCATCAGTGTTTCCTCCAGGTGACATCACCTCGTGATGCAGTCGTCGCCCACCAGGAGAGTTCACTTGCTGCACCGGTCATCGCGTCACCACCGACGCCTCTCTCGCAGTTCACCTCTCAATCCTCTCGCATGCCCTCCTCTTCCCCTTCAACCCCAGCTATCCCAACTCAGACGCAGGGTGTGCAGCAGTAGCAAAGGGGAAAAAGAGCAGAAAGAAGCGTGGCTCGGGCCAGCAGCAGTCACCGCAGCAGCAGTCACCGCAGCAGAAGTCATCAGGCGATAGCAGTGGACGCACTGTTCTTTGCTACAACTGTGGATGCGCTCACCGCTACACCGAGTGCCAGCAGCCGCTCGACTGGGCGCGGATCACTCGCGGTCTTCAGGCTGCACGCGCACAACGATCTGCGTCGAGCAATAAAGCCTCTGGTCGCGCGGCGACCACGACCGCAGCAGTTCCCGCTTCCCCACCGGCGATCAGCAAAGACCCGGACCCCCGTGACCGCACCATCGCCGAGCTCCGTCAGCCCCTAGTGCTTCGCTCTCAGGGAGGTGCGAGTGTGTCATCATAGCCGGATGGTTCACAGACTGTTTGTTCGTCTATTTTCGTCTCTCGTGATGACTCGTGTGGGGGAGCACAGCTGGCATGTGATGATGATGGGCCTGACAGTACAGATTGGATTTCTGAGTCTCACCTGTGCGCCCTTCATCGTTCTCCCTCCTCTGTTGCCGAGCGCCCATCTGCAGCCGAGTCTTCCATTGCCCGTTGTACCGTGACGTCCTCAAGTCGTGATTCGGGTGGCACTTGGATCATCGATTCCGGTGCCACTCACCACATGACATGTCGTCGTAATGACTTCGCTGTCCTTTGTCCTGTGGCGTCTGTTTGTTCCATTCGCACAGGCTCTGGTCAGTCCTTGCCAGTCCGGGGTATTGGGGTTGTGTGCTTCGATGGTCCGTCTAGCCCCTTGTATCCCTCCGACGTGCTTTTTGTGCCTGACCTTGAGCTCAACTTGCTCTCTGTGCATGCCTGCACTTTGATGGGACTCTCTGTGGAGCACACTGCCGACTCCGCGACAGTGACTGCTCTTGATACTCACACTGTTGTTCTTCGTGCCTCTGTTGTGGATGATCTGTATCGAGTTCCTCGGATCTCTTCTTCTCCTTGCTCCCATTCCCCTCCTGCTCGTGTGTTTGTCACTGGTGTCCTTTCTGCTGAGCATCAGCACCTGCTGCATCGATGTCAGTGTCATGTGGGCTCCGACACTATGTCGAAGCTCATTAGGACACAGCCCGCCCTTGGTCTTGACGCAGCCTCTTTCGAGAAGTCGCCCAAGACCGATTGTATGTTCTGCGCTCAGGGTAAGATGCATCACTGCACCTATCCCTACTCCCATTCTCGAGCCCTTCGGCCCCTCGAGCTGGTCCATTCGGACCTTCTCGGTCCTCTCCCTGTCAATTCCTTATCCGATCGGGGCCGATATATCCTAACCCTGACCGATGACTTCATCCAGATGCGGTGGGTCTACAGCCTACGCCAGAAGAGTGATGCCGCTCTCGCGGTTCGTCTCTGGCTAGTGATGGCTGAGCGTCAGTCTCGCCACTTGCTGCATACCTTCCGCTCGGATCGCGTCGGTGAGTTTCTTGGCGATATGGACAGTTTTTTTGCCGAGCGCGGGATTTTTCACCAGGTCTCTGCTCCTGCCACTCCTCAGCAGAACGGTGTCTCTGAGCGCTGGAACCGCACCATGGAGGATGCGGTTCGTGCTATGCGGTCTGAGTGCGGTCTCCCGGAATCCTTCACCTTCGAAGGATTCGCCTACATGACCTGGGTCTTGAACCGCCTCCCGCATGGTCCTCTTCCGGACCACGTTACACCGTATGAGCTCTGGTTTGGCCACCATGCCGATCTATGTCTTGCTCGTGTCTGGGGCTCAGTGGCTTCTGTGTGGTACACGGAGGATCAGCAGGGGTCCAAGGTCTCTCCGCGGGGTTGCTTGTGTGCCTTTGTTGGTATCTCCCCGCGGTCGAAGGCCTGGCGTTTTTGGGACCCCGCCTGTCGTCGCATTGTTGATTCCCGCGACGCTCTCTTCTTTGAGTCTCTCACCTACCGCGATCTGACGTCGATTGTGTCGATGTCTGTCACACACATTCCTACGTGTGAGGTTTCTCGACGGATGGGGGAGTCTAAGCCTATGAGCACCTCTCGTCCGGCTGATGTGTCCGTTCGAGCCCCCTCCACTTCTCGGTCTCCGGCTCTTGATGACCCGGCGATCATCGTTGTTGGCCCAGAGACCTCTCCCGTCCAACTTGTCTCCTCTCCTACATCCTCGCGCCCCACAGACACCGATGATGTTGCCCCTTTGTCCACCGGTACTCTTGTCTCTGTGGGCGGTCTTGCTGCCACTCCCAGTCCTGCATCTCCCATCCATTCACCAGCCTCTCTTCCCACTCCATTACCTGCCCCTGTGCCTCAGTCCTCACCGGATGTGGGCGTGCCTGTCTCTGAGCCTGCGGTCAGCCCTTCGAGCCCAGGCTACTCGCGTGAGCCCGGTGGTCGTTTTCGACCGTTGGGCTCCGGAGCCCCACGAGTGTCAAGTCCCGTACCCAGGCGCTCCACTCACAGCGTTGCGAGTGGCGATCCCGGCACAAAGGCCCTCGGCCTGAGTGTCCGTACAGATTACACAGAGGTACATCCAGCGTGTCCTGTAGGGCACGATCTTGTCACTCACGAGTTTCGTAACGCTTGTAATGCAGTAGCTGACCTTGTGGTCATCAGGCCCAGTTCTGAGGCGTGTGCACTTGCCACTCAGAGCTCTCCCTCGTTGGTGCCTGATCCGGGCACACTGAGGGACGCCCTCTCATCAGAGGATGCCAATGCCTGGCATGCCGCCTGCGAGGATAAGCTTCGTGCCATCCAAGAGCACGGAGTTTAAGAGCTAGTCGACCTTCCACCTGGGAGGAAGACGATTCAGGTCAAGTGGGTCTTTCGTAACAAGGTGAAACCGGATGGCTCACTGGAACGCCACAAGGCTCGCTTGGTCGTCAAGGGATACTCTCAGATCGAGGGCGTTGATTAAACTGACACCTTTGCCCCTGTCGGCCGCATGACCTCAGCCCGTGCTCTGTTTGGTGTAGTGGCTCAGCATGACTTGGAACTGCACCATATGGATGTGAACAATGTGTTCCTCTATGGCTCTCTGGATGAGGAGTTTTACGTCACCCAGCCACCAGACTTTGAGGACGGTGACAAGGTCTGGCGCTTGTGCAAGACCTTGTATGGACTCAAACAGTCTCCTCGGTGCTGGAACCGGGAGATCACAGGCACTCTGACTCGTGCGGGATATGTACAAAGCAAGGCAGATCCCTCTCTTTTCATCCGACAGGTGCCTGAGCGGTTCACTGCCATCCTGGTCTATATGGACGACCTCCTGATCGCGTCTCCCTCCATGGAGGCCGTGAAGGAGGCCAAGGCGGTCCTCCAGACCGCCTCTAGGATGAAGGACCTTGGTCCTGAAGTGGTGTTTCTTGCCATGGAGATTGTACGAGACCGTAGACGCCGGACGCTTCTGTTGCATCAGGCCCGATACGCACGCATTGTGGGGGAGCGCTTCAGTGACCTCCTTGGCGCAGTGCCAATGGCCTCCACACCTCTCACACCTGATGGGGAGGACGCCCTGAAGGTGGACGATCCCACACAACTGGGGGAGACAGTGGATGTGACCTTGTACCTCCACCTCATCAGATCTCTGATGTACTTGGCCACTACCACACGCCCCGACATCTTTTTTGCCGTCAACCTCCTTGCACAGTTTTCGCAGGCTCCACGTGCTAGAGCCCTCCAAGCGGCTGTGCGAGAGGTGCGGTATGTGGTTTCCACGCCGTACCTCGGACTCTGCTTTCGCCGGCAGTGTTCGGTGGTTCTTGACGGCTACACTGACAGCGACTGGGCCTGGAGTCCAGATGGACGCAGTCGCACCGGTTACGTGTTCCTGCTCGGTGGTACCGCTGTGTCCTGGCGAAGTGGGATGCAGGGCTGCATCGCACATAACTTGTCTGAGGCAAAGTATGTTGCTCTGGGTGCAGGGGCTGCAGCGCATGTTCCTTGAGCTAGGTCAGTCGGTGCCCACCATTGTGCTTCGTTTTGACAACCAGAGTGCTCTTGCCATTGCGGAGAACTCGTGTGTCTTTCATGCTCGCATGAAGCACATTGCGGTTGAGCATCCCTTCGTGCGTGATCTGGTGGAGCGACCCGTGATCTCCGTCATATGGGTCGGCACTGACATGCCGCGTGCTGACTGCTTGACGAAGGCAGTGGCGCGTGGGAAGTTTCTGGTGGTCATTCGTTCCGTTGGGCTTTGCCCCTTGCCTGAGAGTGGTTGAGTACGGGGTGTGTCTGTGTCTGTGTCATGACTGTTTTGGCACTCGTTGTTGCACTCGTTTCAGTGCTGCACGTGTATGGACATGCGTACCATCGGGTCATGGAGCAGTGTTGTGATTTGTGACGTTCCTGTCGACCTGTACAGTTTACTATGACCACTCGGCCGTGTCCATGCTCGTGCAGATCCCTGATGCGGACCCATGTGGAACCGGGGCGTCGTCTTGTGGTGGACTACCTGCTCGGAGCTGATCGAAGGTCGCCCTAGAGTCCTGGATGCTGTCTGGGACCTTCTGTAGTTTTTCTGCAGCTTGTAGGATTTTATCGGTGGATTGGCCGTGGGCCTGATTTGCATGTCTTTGCATTGGGTGTCCACCGTTTGTTGCCGGATGCATGTATGTGACCAGTCGTAGCGTCCGGCTTGAGGTTTTTCATGTGTAGGTTCAGACGGCGTAGCGTTCTGACTTGTCTACGCTGAGTTGCGGCCAAAACAGTAGTTTTGGGCTAGTTTTAGGACAGACATTGCACTGCCGCGTGCGACACCCGCCGTGCACCGCGGCAGGTACTTATGCCATGGACCTGTCATTTGTCATCACTCTCTCTGCAAATTCTATTGAAGCATTCTGACACTTTGCCTTGTGTCCCCTAGCCAGACCCTTGCCGTTGTGTGCACGACTTGTGACTTTCGTCACCGTCTGACCAGGCACTGACGCCTAGTCAGCAGCAATATCGCTAGAAAGCTTCCACACATTTTCTCACCTAGTTGTCATGCGCGGCATCGTAGCCATGCCACTTGACAAGATATTCTGTTATCTTGCAACATTGTCAATGGCCGAGGAAAAGGAACTAGCTAGTGCGCACGTTGGGGCAATTGCGTTGATGTAGCGTGCGGGAACCCACGCTTGTTGCTTAGTCTGCTCCCTTAGTCTGCAACACTAGAGTCTTAAGTCTGAGAGCTCTGGTTTGTTACTAAAAAGTGTGCGCGCCAAAGTTAGTGCCAGAAAGCAGCTAAAATTAAGCAATGACCGATTTGGAATGAAGAATAAGCAACCAAATGAGAAACCTCCCAATTCTAGCCTCACCTCAGCATTGTGAGGCTTGTTACTCAGAAAATCATCCAACCAGGAAAATCCTAGAACTAGCCTATCTGGCAGAATTTTCTCAAGTGAGACCTGCCAGACACCAGACAGCCCAAACCCCAGGTGTTGTCCGTTTTTCCTAAAAATTGGACCATACCACAATAACCACCCTGCGACCACAGTCGTGCAGTCAGAATCAACAAGAAAAATAGCTACATTAAGTTTCGGCTGCGCGAACTCAGGCATCGGCTACACTGCTCCTGAGAGCCAACAACGACTACTGATAACGTGACAGCCAAGGATAGCTGCCGATGGAGCTGGTCATGTGAGGGTGCAGTGTTAGAAGCACGAGGAGGAGGAGAACCACACGCTTGGCTTCACGGTGACACGTCCACTCAAATGAACAGCGCCCCGTCGACATCAGCGTCCATCCGGTCAGTTGTCTGCACGAGCATGTACACAAGCCAAGAGGTCATAGTATGAGTCAGTGAGGCAGTGCACTGATAAAAAAAACAATCCCCCATGATCCAAAAGCATCTGTGTACATGAGCGTGCAGAAGTAATGCTCCTCCATGCTCCTCGACCCAACACTCAGTGCAAGAATGAGAGGAGACGGATCACATGTGCAACGTGGATGAGCGACGAGAACCGATGCAAGGGAGGATTCACACCGCATGCATTCAGGGTAGCAACCCGGCCATACTAACAGCCTTCTGAAACGAGTTGTGCTTCACTGCCTTGGTGAGGAAGTCCGTCGCTTCACAGTCTCCACCCACACGATGCAAAAGTTGCCCTCATGAAACAAGGAATGCACGTAGTGATACTCAACATTGATGTGCTTCGTGAGTGCATGGTGGACACCATCATTTTCGATAATCGCAGCGGCACTCTCGTTGTCACAATGCAAGGTGATGGAAGACACAGGCTGACGCAACTCACCCAACAAACGACATAGCCACACACTCTCAAATGCACCAGCGCCCGTCACGTACTTTGCCTTTGTTGTGCTGCGTGCGATACACCCTTGCTTCCCACTATGCCATCAAAATGCCGTACATCCAATGAGAAATATTCAACCAGTGCAGCTCTTCCCATCTGGACTCCATGCCTAGTCGCTTTCAATGTAGCCTACGGCCACCACGTTCGGCTGCCGACGGAATGTGAGGCCTCGGCGTGGGGTGAAAACCACATACCGCAACACCCGGACAGCTGCATCAAGGTCCAGCTGGTGTGGGGCCTGTGAGAACTAGGCGAGGACATTCACGGCAAAGGCGATGTTGGCTCGTGTGGTGGTGGTGAGAAAAATGAGTGACCCAATGACGCGGAGGAACGCCGTGATATCCACCGCTGCACCGAAAGTGCTGGCATGAATAGCCTTCAGCTTCCTCTGCCCCTTTGGGGTCATCGGGGTCGAGGCGCTGGGAACAGTGGTCAGGAGATCAGCAAAGCGGTCAGCAAGCATCTGAACATATGTTGCCTGATGTACCCGCATGATGCCATGTGTGAGATCGCGCTCAAAATGTTGCCTACCGTGCCCGGCACCTCGCAACTGGGCGCAAGTGTCGTCACGCTATCCACCGTTTTGGGTCTGACCGCAACGGCAAGTACATGGGGGACACTACTGCCTATCTCGCCAGTCGTGGGATCTGTCATGAGACGTCCGCCCCTGGAACACCATAATAGAATGGTGTTTTTGAGCGCTGGAACCACACCATGGCCGATGTTGTCCGCACCATGCGTGCGAGTCCAGTCTGTCCGAGGGCTTGTTCTTTGAGGCCATGGCCTACATGACCTGGGTACGGAACCGCGTTCTGCATGGTCCCCTTCCCCGCTAGACCACCACATACACATTATGGTGCGGTTAGCGGGCCGATCTCCAGCCTGCTCATGTTTCGGGGTGCGTCGCAAGCGCCTGGCTTGCCGAGGACCACCGGGATGGCAAGTGTGTCCCCCGCGGCCGTCTCTGCACCTTCGTTAGTGTCTCGAGTCAGTCCAAGGCCTGTCACTTCTAGGACTTGGTCTGGCATCACGTTGTTGAGTCCCATGATTTCTTGTTCTTTGAGGACCTCTTCCTTTGCGACCTCCCTCGCGTCCGGTCTACCTCCTCTCTCCTTCCACTGCTATCGTCTCATGGAGGAGATCCTTGTTGTGCCGCCGCTCTGGCTTGAGAGGCAGAGGTCGTCCCCCCTGCATCCACACCCCCGGCAGCAGATGACCCGGATGCTCCTCCCTCACCATATACCTCGCCACCCAGTTCCCTTGTTGGCGATGCCGTGCACCCGTCGAAGACGGGGTCCTCCGCTCATTCCTCAGCCTAGCCTGACCCCTTCGCTGGCCCCCTTCTAGCCTCCGATACACCCACCCCCGTGGATCCGTCCATGTCTAGCGGTTCCTCGGCATCGAACCCGGCGCCTACCCAAGCCTTGCAGCCTCGTCCTCGCTGGGCTCCCTCTGCCGTCATTGGCACCCTGGCACACCAGGTCTACACCCGTGTTTTGGGTGGAATTCTGCGGCCCCGTAAGCCGGCGCCGTCCCCAGTTCCTCGCACTAGGGTCCCCCATCCATCCTCCAGTACACCTGTCGACACACCTTCCTCCCCTCCCACTGTTGTGAGCGGTGAGCCCGGCATCAAGGTCCTTGGCCTGACGGCCCTTGGCCTCGTTGCTCAGGAAATTCACCTGGGCTCGACCCTCGTTGCTCAGGACGCTCTCATCTCCCATGAGCATCGTCGTGCGATCTCCGCCACGTTGGCCCGGGCTCCTACAGGACTTTGCATTGCCCGTGTGCTAATGACCCGACCTTCCCCACTGGCACCTGACCAACAGAGCCTACGTGAAGCCCGTTCCGCTCCCGATGCAGACCATTAGGAGGCTGCCTGTCGGGACGAGCTCGCTGCCATCAACAAGCATGTAGTGTACGAGCTAGTGGAGCTTCCCCCTGGTCGCAAGGCCATAGGGGCGAAGTGGGTGTTTCGCCAAAAGTGTCAGCGCTGTCAGCAGTGTCATCGAGGAACGACTCCAGGGCAGTGTGGTCAGCATCGGGAGCAGCGAGGATGAGTGCGGAGACGGCACGGCCTGCCTCAAGCGCCTGCTCCAAGATGGTGTCGTCATGTGCGAGAGTGTAATATGGCCACAGGCCCTACCCCTACGTCCTGATGCGGTAGAGCAGTTCCCAAGATGGGAACTGTTCATCTCCAACGAGGGCAGGAGGACAGGACTCAAAATCCTTGCATCGAGAGGGGTCGGCCGATCCAATGCCTAGGACAGTGGCTAAAATTTTGAACTCTAAGATCTGAGCACTTAAAAATCAAGGTTGTCCAAATCAAGAAATTTTTGGACCACAGGTGCGCCTGACTGTGCTGAATGCAGTGGTGAACGTCTTGGCTTGAAAAATAGAAAAAGGTTACCAAAACGACCTAATTCCATGCACAAATTGAAATGTTAAAAAAAATGGATCTACGACGCGGGACGATTAATGCTGGAGGCTACGAGGTTGAGTTAATCGACCCAAAAACTTGCACTCGTAGATCAGTGCACGTTTTTAGGCCGGAAGTCCGACGCGGCTTTTTTGGCCGATGCACTCGAACTCGAGTGCATGAATTTAAGTCGATTAACCCTAAATGAAACTTCCCGCCACACCATCTGGACTACATAGCCAGAGCAACATTCTTGCAGTTGAATTCCAATGTTGTGAATTCTCCACCATCTGGGATGAAACATGGCAGACGCCCGCAAAGACCCAAGCGGCGATGAAATGAGCAGCTGACCGACATTGTAGCGACAATGTTTTTATCGCTCAGTTCGGCCAACATCAAGCTCCACAGAGCCAACTATTTGAAGATCAAACCCTGATGGTTGGGACCGTTTGAAATCGAGCGCATGCAAACCTTCGTGGTTGCACGACTCAAACTCCCCGACACTATGCACGTTCATCTGGTGTTCCATATCAGCAAATTCAAGCACTATCGAGACCTCAGAGAGAACTTCCCCGGCAAGGAGGAACCCCCCCATCCTCTTATACAAGTGGTCCATGATGTAGAGTACATCAAGGAGGACATCCTCTTGTTGTTCTTTGATCTGTGCACTGCCTCATTGACTCATACTGTGACCTCTCGGCTTGTGTACATGCTCACGTAGACAATTGACTAGATGGACGCTGATGTCAGCGGGGCGCTGTTTGTTGGAGTGGACGTGTTGCCTGAAGCCGAGCCTGTGGCTCTCCTCCTCCTCGTGCTTCTGATACTGCACCCTCGCACGACCAGCTCCATCGGCAGCTACGCTTGGCTGTCACGCCATCAGTAGTTGTTGTTGGCTCTCAAGAGCAGTGTAGCCGGCGCCTGAGTTCGGACAACCATAATTCCTCGTAGCTATATTTCTTGCTGATTCTGACTGCACGACTTCGTTCGCAGCGTGGTTGTTTTGGTATGGTCCTGTTTTGGGAAAAACAGACAATGCCTGGGTTGTGGGCTGTGTGGTGTCTGGCAGGTCTCACCTAGGAAAAATCTGCTAGATAGGATGATGCTAGGATTTTCCTGGTTTGCTGATTTTCTGAGCATCAAGCCTCACAGAGCTGAGATGAGGCTAGAACTGGGAGGGGTATCAGTTGGTTGCTTATTATTTATTCCTAACCAGTCATTGCTTCATTCCAGCCCCTTTCTGGTGCTAACTCTGGCACGCACACTTTTGAGTAACAAACCAGAGCTCTCAGACTTAGACTCTAGTGCAAGAGACTAAGGGGGCAAACTAAGCAACGAGCGTGGGTTCCCGCATGCTGCATCAACAACTCCAATGCCCCAGCCTGTGCACTAGCTAGTTCCTTTTTGGTATCAGAGCCATAGCGTAGCAAACGCAGCAACAGCGGTAGTGGCGTACAGGTTCCTGACTACACCGGCGGACCTCCCATACACGCCAGTGAAGGGGAACTGCTGCCTTTTTTTTTCCGGAAGTAGTGGATCCCGACCACTGAGCCATGGGAAATGCTGCCGGATTTTTTCCGACAGCTCTGACCCCCACGTTTGACACAGGGAGGTGAGCGGCCAGCGCAGCGACGTCAGGCAACCTGCTGGCGATGACGCGTGGAGAAGTCAACCAGAGGTGTGAGTGACCCGTTACAGTAGCAGCAATAGCAGCAGCAACAGTAGCAGCGGCAACAGCAACAGCAGAGACAGAGCAGCAGCAGCAGCAGCAATAGTGTCAGACACAGCTGCAATAGCAAGGAGCAGCGGTAGCGGCAACAGAAGACATCCAAGAGGGAGAGAAAGGAGGCAGGAGTACCGTTTGTAGCTAATGCCCAGTCCTCGTACCTTCTTGGAAGCCGCACAGACGAGGAGGAGACGCAGACGCGAATTGCGTCAGCCACCCACGTCCCTTACGCCTAACTGCACTGGATTCAAATGGACGTAAAAAAATTACGCGCATAAGCTCGCTTGAAAGATTAGGTCACAAGATTTCCATAGCCACCATGCTCAGCTCGTTTGGTGGTATGTAGCCTCCATTTAGGGTTAATCGACTTAAATTCATGCACTCGAATTTGAGTGCATCGGCCAAAAAAGCCGCGTCGGAAGTTTCTTTCCGACTTTGCCCTCGATTTCAGCGACGACCCCTTTTTCCCCGAAATCGAGGGCGAAGTCCGATCGTTTTGACATCGGCTTCGCCGATGTCAGAACGGTGTTCGACGCTCGATCGCGAGGTCGCGATCGAGCGACGACCTCCTCGTACGATGTCCTAAATGCATGTACAACCACCAGCATCTCCTTCTCATGTCCGGTCCCCACAGCTTTGGTGACATGCATGTGACCGGTTGCTCTCCGTTACCATGGTCTTGTAGGAGGACCGCGCCGATGGCTTGATCTGAGGCGTGCGTAGCCATGATGTAGTCGACCGTTGGATCGGCTAATCGAAGGGTTGGTGCTGAGGTCAGAGCGTTCAGCAAAGCGGTGAACGCATCTTGTTCGTTGTCTCCCTACCGCCACTCATTTTATTTTTGAATGAGGTTGGAGAGAGGCGCTGACCCTCGGGCGTAATCCCGTACAAAACGCCGTTAGTAATTACAGAAGCCAGGGAAAACTTGAACGTCTCAAACATTGGTCAGCGTTGCCCAATCAGCGACTGCTGGCACTTTTTTCGGCTCCATCGTGATCCGTCCACCGTTGATGATGTGACCTAAATGCTCGATCAAACGGTACCCAAATTCGCACTTCAAGAGTTTTCCGAAATTTTTCTCTTCTTGTAAAACTTCAAGAACTTTTCAAAGATGTCCATTGTGCTCCTCTGGGATACGGCTCTACACCACTATGACGTCAAGATATACCACGGCAAAATCGTCGAGGTACGTGCAGAAAATGTTGTTCATTGCCGCTATGAACGTCGTAGGGGCATTTGTAAGTCCGAATGGCATTACCATGAACTCGAGATTCCCATAGCCAGTTCGGAACGCGGTCTTCTCAATATCGGCATCCCACGTGAATTTGGTAATAACTGATGCGTAGGTCAAATTTGGTGAAAATTTGAGCCCCTCAGAATTGGTCCGAATGTTTGTCAGCTCGGGAAAGAGGATAGTGGTTCTTGATGGTAGCGTAGTTCAACACACGGTAGTCCATGCATATCTGCCTTTTGCCGGTTTTCGTTTTTACGAACATAATTGGTCCAGCGTATGGTGACATGGACGGGCGGATGAACCCTTGACGGAGCATCTCGTTGAGCTGTCTTTTCAACTCGGTCAGCTCGTGATCCCTCATCCGATAGACCCTTCAAACTGTGGATCAGCTGCCCATATTTAATTCAATTTGATGGTCGATGTTGCTTTGAGGTAGTAGGGTTTTTGGAATTTCGTCGGGGAAGACGTCCAGAAACTCTTGGATGAGTGGTGCGAACTCTTCTGGTACCATCGCTAACTGTGTTGATGTCAATGAGGCCGATGAGTCAGCTGCTGCCACTTCCACTTCCTCTATTGGCTCGAGATGTACAAGCCATGCACGAGCTCCTCGTCGTCCTCGTCGTTGGCCACATTGAGTGGTATCAGCGGCACACGTTGTCGCTTTACGGCTACCATGGCTTCCTCTACTGCTTCCACCTCTGTTGCTTTGGCTGTCGTCTTCCACCCCACGCGTGGAATTTGTTGCTTGGCACCGTCAATTGCCACGTAGACATCACCGCTGTTCTGAGAATTGTGTTGGTGAAGGAAATCACGTCCGAGAATGATTTTGTGGTCACTCATTGGACATGTCCTCCAGACCGTTACTTCCTGTTGATCTCCCACTTGGAGTCGTAAGGTCGCCCACTTAGATCATCCACTGGAAATTGTTTCCAGGTTGATGCTCGATGTCTTGACGATGGACTCGAGGAACTCCATCCATCAAGTTTGTTGACAGCTCAGATTAATAGAGTCTTTAAATGTTTCAATGCATGGTGGTGGGTGCGGACCATGCATCACCGGCATTCAATGTAGAACCGGATCCTTTTGAACGCGTGCATGCCTGTGAGAATCTTCTTTTGTGCACCCCGTAGCACAGTTTCGGCCCGAATAGTTTTCGCAACATGTGCGCAACTGGTTCCTCTCCACCGCTGTTGTCTTGGAGAAGAATGGCCCCGATTGCTCGATTGGACGCACTGGTGGCCATGTCGTTGTCCTTGGTTGGATTGGCCAATCATAAGGCTGATGCCGAGATTAGAGAGTTTCTCATAGACTCAAATTCTTGAACGCTTCTGTCCTTCCTATTCCACTCGGTGGTTTTATAAGTAAGATCGGAGAGAGGCATTGATACCCGGACGTAATCCTTCATGAATCAACATTAGAAGTAGCAGAAGTCTAAAAATACTTCAACGTCCTAAACATTGGTTGGCATCAGCCAATGAGCGACTGCCTCCACTTTTTCGCGTCCACGATGATCCGTCCGCCGCCGATGATGTGGCCCAAAAACTCGATCAAATGACGACCGAAGTCTCACTTCAAGAATTT
>SZWC01002452.1:182377-197366 GCA_023375785.1 Penium margaritaceum | reverse complement strand
CTCTCTCTCTCTCTCTCTCTCTCTCTCTCTCTCTCTCTCTCTCTCTCTCTCTCTCTCTCTCTCTCTCTCTCTCTCTCTCTCTCTCTCTCTCTCTCTCTCTCTCTCTCTCTCTCTCTCCGTAAAATCTTGAGACGTTTTTGGAGATGTCCACGGTGCTCCTCTAGGGTATGGCTATACATTAGGATGTCTTCAACATACATGATTTAAAATTCGTCCAGGTACAGGGAAGAATTTTGTTCATTATTGTCATGAATGTTGTATGGGTGTTTGTGAGTCCAAACGGCATGATGGTGAATTGAATTGCCTCTATCTCGTGCGAAATGCTATCTTCTCGGCATCCTTATCAAACATGGTGACGTTTTTCAACGCTTGGTAGTCCACACACATCCACATTTTCCTAGTTTTCTTTTCTACAAAAGGTACAGGTACTGCATAGGAAGACGTGGAGAATGATGGACCCTTGATCGAGTATCTCATCCAACTGCTTCTTGAGTTTGGTCAGCTTGTGGTCGCTCATCCGATTGGTCCCCTTCACCAATGGTCAGTTTTCCACTTCAGATCTATCCGTTGGTGAAAATTTTGTTGCAGAGGTATCTCTCGGGGTAGTTCGTTGAAAGAAACGCCTTCGAACTCCTCCACGAGTACTGCAAACTTCCATGTAATGGTTGCGAACTTGGCAGATGGTGAGGCCGATGTGGTCGCTTCTACTACAGTGATTACTTCCACTTCCCTTGTCTCAACATGGACTAGCCACGCTTGAGTTCTGCATCCTAGGTATCTTTCGGCCACGTCCAAGGATATCGGTTGGAATTTTGTGAATGCTGTAACTTCCTCTACTACTTCCACCTCTGTTGCTTTCCGTAACCGTTGTTGTGTTGTGAATCGGTCGACAGAGGTAGGTGTCGTTTTTTTTCCATTATACTACCGTAGACCAATCTGTTGCTCCACTCCATGTGCGAATTCTGCTGATACAAAAAAATCTCGCCCGATGATGATTTTGTAGTCACTCATTGGGCACGTTTTCTAGACCTTTACGTCATGCAGATCTCCAATTTGCAGTTGGAGAGGCTCATGAAGTTGATGGATGTGGAGTCGCTTGTCAAAATTTTTGCTTTCAAACACTCCCTGTTTGGTATGTAAACCCAGCTTCCGAACCATCCAATAGTGCCGGTATAGTTCTGCGACTCTTATAACCCTTCAGATACACTTGTAGCAGTATCGCCAGTCGGTCGTCCTCGTATCCCTCGTTGAACTTTGTGATATCAAGAACCCTCGTCTGTGGCGATGTGAGCCTATCACATGAGCCATCGGTCAGCGCAGTTTTTCCGACTGGACAAGAGTCTCCCCGTCTACTCCTGCCCTTTGTCATTTTCTGACTCCTCCTTTTTTTCTCTGCATCTTCCTCCCTGTTTCGGCCTATTGCTATCGTTTTGGACCGTTATGTGAGATATGCCCCGGCTTCTCGCAAGTCTAGCAAATTCATTTGTCAATGGTGTCAGTCTCAATCCGAGAGGATGAGGTTTCCACTAACGGTGACTTCCCTCCGCCATGATAAGAATTGTGGCCTTTTTGCCGCTAACCACTGCATTTCTCCATCCGAGCATTGTAGTTGTTGGTG
Source organism: Penium margaritaceum (assembly GCA_023375785.1). Classification (NCBI taxonomy): domain Eukaryota; kingdom Viridiplantae; phylum Streptophyta; class Zygnematophyceae; order Desmidiales; family Peniaceae; genus Penium; species Penium margaritaceum. The sequence continues at coordinate 195,748 of SZWC01002452.1, read as the reverse complement.
CAATCGGCGACTGTGATCATTTGCAAAAGGTCATTCTAGATGCCAAAAATGGCAAGTGCTTGTCGAACATCTCTCTTGAGGCTGTTGTTGTAAAGGGAGAGTTCATCAAGGACGAGGCCGCTACCGGTGATGATTTCATGAAATCGCCGTGTGTACTCCATCACGTTGGACTGCTGATGTAAGCATTGAATTCTATACCATGCGCCATAATTCTTGTTCATCTTTTCAAAGTATGCGAGAGTGGTGTGAGTGAAGCCCTTCCAATTCTTCAGTGGTGCCAGGGAGTCGTGCCACATCCGATTGATCTTCTCAAGAGGTAGGATGCCTCCGGTCCACGATGTGAGAGCTGTTGCGTGGGCCAATGTTCCAGCCCCGTAGGTCTCCATACCGTACTGCTACAAGATTTCGCCGTCTAAAATATTTTTAGGGGTGTTGCCATGATTCGCCCACCCTTTTATTTCATTTGTTGTTGTTGAAATAGACAAAATTGGGCTTTACCGTAGTTGTGTATTCGTCAGGTCGTGCATTTTTTTTTCCCAGGAGACGTGCGTTTGACCTCCTCTGAGCGCACACACAGACATATTTCAAATTCTGAATCTGCAAACGGTTCTTTTACAACGGTCGGGTCTGGCGCATCGGTCGTTGTACTTTTGTTTTCGTGCGCATGCGATGTCCTGACGGCCACCAGCACGATCGCCTGAGATATCGGCCGATCTTACGCATCGATGTCGTAGAGATGAATGGACAAGCGATGGCTGACGGGTTGCCGGGTCGTGACTGACGCTTGCGTCGCCGTTGCGCCATGCTTTGTAAATGCACTCTGATTTCCAAACGCCATGCATGTAGACAGCTCGGCACCATGGCAACCCTCACCAAGTTTTTCGACAAGATTTCTGTTGATGAGTACAGAGAGCGCGTGGCACGTGCACTCGCTGCACCCAAGCCAGTTGCCGCTCCATCGACAGGTCGCGGACCTGGAAAACCAAGGAAACACCCTCTTGTCCTCCCTCCGTCGGTTGCACCTGCGAAAACAGTGCCTGTCGAGACAACCAAGGGCAACCCTCACGAGAGTCTGCATGAGCGTCTCCCTCGTCGCAAGGGAAGACGCGTCGTCTTCTCTGATGACGAGTCTGAGGAAGACGGCGTGCCCCAAGATGTGGATCCTACCGCAACTCCTGCTGACGAAGTAGATGCAGGCAGCAGCTCTGCTCATGCTGCCGATGTTCCAAACGACGGACGCGAAGCTGTCAAACGCGCCACGATAGAGGCGCTACTGGCGGAGCTTGAAGCGGATGCGGTGGCGGACGAGGCGGCAATTGTCGCTGATGGCATCACCGACGCCTTGCAGCTGCCACCTGCACCACCCACGCCGGAAACATCATCGTCGACAGAATCAACTGCAAAACGTGGCAGGTACATGGATTGGTATGGCTTGGGCCACGTTCCCATCATCCATGCCGCTGTCGTCCGGTGTGGTAGCATCATCAAAGCCATCCAGCATCTGCGGCAACACTACCGCCTTCCGCATCAGCCTTCCATGTACGAGCGGCTGCCTCCATCGACGGTCCGTGGATGGTACGAGCCGGGCACCAACCGTTTGTGCTCCATCTACGTCCCCGCGCTGTCTAACTCCCCTCGTGCACCGATTGAAGAAGTTGCCAAGAAATTTCCCAGGGTGCAAGGTAGCCGCGGACGCAAAGCCTACTTCTCGGAGCACCCCGAACTAAAGAACGAAGTGGTGTGCGTGCTCATCCGCATGCGCGAGGCTGGCACACCACTGTCGTCCATCACCATCCGAGAGAAAGTGGTGGCCATTCTCTCGGAGCGTGGGGTGGTGACGATGGATGGCAAGCCACCGGGCGAGCTTTCCTGTCGCAGCTGGTGTCGGAAGTTTGTCGCGGACGAACTTGGATTGGTCATGGCGTTGTGGGACAACCGCATCACAGAAGCTCCCTGCTGATTGGGAGGCCCGCGCGATGAGCATGTTCAAGCGCGCTGCGTTCCTCGTCGGCGTGAATCGCATCCATGATTTTTTTTCGTGAACGCAGACCACACCGGCGTGCAGTTTGTGCCCGCGCCGCGGTACACGTATGCACCCAAGGGGTCCGACGAGGTCAAGGTCTGTGGGAAGGAAGACAAACGACATGTGACAGCGGTCATTGCATCAACGATGGATGGGGAAGTCCTACCGCTACAGGTCATCTGGACAGGGAAGACAAACGCATGTCACCCGCGCGGCGAAAACTCGGACTTCGCGCTTCGAAATCTTGGCTGGCACTTCACGCATACGCCCAACCATTGGGTGAGCGTGGAGACAACAAAACAATGGTTCCACATGATCTTGGAACCTTACTTCATCAACAAATGCAAGCATCAGCGGCTGTCCCCCGAGCATGTGCGTCTGCTGCTGATTTTGGATGCATGACGCCCTCATGCCACGGAATCGTTCAGGGCATGGGTTGCAGAGCGCTTCCCCTGGGTGGTCCTCATCTACATCCCTGCGGGATGTACATCGAAGCTGCAACCCACGGATGTTGGGCTGCAGCGTCCTTTCAAGGCCGAAGTTTCCACCGCGTACAGCTCCTGGGTGGGAGAGCAGCTGCAGGATAGCGACACGGTCAACCTTGGCATGCGTCACATCAAGGACGCTGCCGTGGGTTGGATGCAGCGAGGCTGGGGTCATCTGCGCGTCAACAGTCAACTTGTCCGGAAAGCCTGGAAGGCCAGCGGGTTCACAAAGACTTTTGAGCCCGCTTTTGCATCCGAGGTGTCCGCAGACTGCCTAACATTCATGACGGAGCCCGAAATGCAGGGCTATGAGGACGAAGACTTTGTTGCATGAGTGTTCTTTCCATATTTAGTCAATGTCTATTTTTTTCTGTGAATCTCTCTCTCTCTCTCTCTCTCTCTCTCTCTCTCTCTCTCTCTCTCCCTCCCTCCCTCCCTCCCTCCCTCTCTCTCTCTCTCTCTCTCTCTCTCTCTCTCTCTCTCTCTCTCTCTCTCTCTCTCTCTCTCTCTCTCTCTCTCTCTCTCTCTCTCTCTCTCTCTCTCTCTCTCTCTCTCTCTCTCTCTCTCTCTCTCTCTCTCTCTCTCTCTCTCTCTCTCTCTCTCTCTCTCTCTCTCTCTCTCTCTCTCTCTCTCTCTCTCTCTCTCTCTCTCTCTCTCTCTCTCTCTCTCTCTCTCTCTCTCTCTCTCTCTCTCTCTCTCTCTCTCTCTCTCTCTCTCTCTCTCTCTCTCTCTCTCTCTCTCTCTCTCTCTCTCTCTCTCTCTCTCTCTCTCTCTCTCTCTCTCACTCACTCCCTCTCGATCAATCATTTCCTTGCTCCTAAATGTTCAAATGCTGAGACCAGTACTGGACGAAATCGTAGAACGTGCGCAACCCGGTTAAAACATGAGCCAAAACGCCGATCAGAACACGTAGAATGCCCCATTTCCAAACGCTTCTCAAATTATCAAACTGTATTCCTTTTCACCTCAAAAAAATTCTGTCCGTAGTCAAACAAATGAAATCGTCGCCATCCAATAATTATTTAATAACGAAATCTCGTAGCAGCAGGGTATGTCATTGGATAGTCTTTAGATCGGACGACCAACTCAAATCTGTGCCACGCAAAAGCGAGGCCGCAAGGTCAATCTTCTTAATGTCGTTGTTGACCCTAGCAGCGGTGAAGTACACCTCCAAACTCGTCAGCCACATTCTGACCATCGATTATTTTTTATTTTGTGTAACCGAACGTTCAGGGAGTGCCGGTGAATCTTGGGTTCAATGGAAAGTTGAATATTTCGCTTCGTGATGACTGCTTCACTTGCTTACATGTGTTTGACAAGGTCGTGGATTGTCTGGAAGTCTCGTGGCTGGCGTGCTCTGTTGCATTGTTGAATCTTACAAGGTTGAATGGCAGTGCACTGCCTAGTTTGCAGCGTTCGCCCTATCATACGGCTCGGACAGGTCGATGGCATTGCCAGGATTGTAGCCACGGTTGTTGCAACAAAGGAGTGACCACTGCACATGTTCCGCCATGGCCTCGTAGTATGCGAATTCCTTTTTGATGCGGTTGTGCTTAGACTGAGTTGTTGGATGACGTGGGAATAGGCTCAGTGTCCGGCGGCGACTCCGTACTGTCAGCTTTCTAGCTACCCAACTCGGCCACTGCTACTGCTTCTGCGGAAGGTGCTGTCGTTGCCGTTGCTCCTTCTGCTATGGCGTCTGCTGCTACTACTGTAGGTGCTCTGGCTACAACAGCGCCAAAGAGGGTAAAGATTCACGTCAGGCTGCTGAGGTAGCTGCTGCTGCTGCTCCCGCTACAACCGATGCTGCTCCTATGGCTGCTTCTGCAGCTACCGCTGCTGCTCTTGCGGCCGCGGCTACTGCTGCTGCTGTAGGTGTTGCGGCTGCTGCAGCGCATGCGTGGGTGCAGATGCACTTCAGGCTACTTGAATAGCCATTGCTACTGCTGTTGCTACCATTGCAGCTGATGTGGATGTTGCAATGTGTGCACGCTTGCAGATGCAGTTCAGGCTAATAGAGTAACCGTTCTTGTTGCCATTGCTGATACTGCTTATGTAGCTGCTGCAGTTGCTGTTGTTGTGGCTGCTATGCTCGCTGTTTGCGATGCTACACTGCAATTGCTCGGGTGAATTCAGTCCCGAGGCTGCCGTAATGTGGGTGCGACAGGCAAAAATTGATGCTGAGATTGTTTATGTTGCTATTGCAGCCAATGCAACTCATGTCACGGCTGCTGCACACGCTCAGGCGAAGCTACCCCCAAGACCGTCGTCGGTGTGGCATTGCTGTCAACATTGATGGTTGTCGCTGTCAATAGCCACAGTCAACCAAGAGAGACCGACGAGATGACAGTGAAGTTAGCAGAAGCAACTGCTAGGCCCGCTAGAATCGGCGGAGGCGGCAAAGGAGGCTCTCCTCATGGCCAAGACCGTGAATGGTGTAATGTAACACCAGTTTCTACGAGGCTTTAGCCTCCTTGCTCTGACATCAGTAGTTACTGGTGATTGCTTAACCTAGGCTATGTGATCACGCATCGATGCAATGGCGAGGAGTGACACGTACGCCATGGAATGGAGCAACCAGCACTTAGGTCTGTGCAAGAAAGAAAGAGTAACAAGCAAGCAACGGGCGAGCGAGGTGATAGAAACCGGTCGACCGGGCCACCCACAGGAGTGGGTGTTGAAGTTCGTTGGCCACTCATAACTCTATGCCCACTTGTCTCACACATTCTCCACACACTGATGTACAGATTAACTAACAATGGTACTACCTGGGGAGGTGTCAGACGCAGCCATCATGGCTGGAGCTGTGAACTTCCTCAAGCTGATGCTGGACCCAAGGAGGCTCTCTGGCACCCATGCTACCATTGCATGATTTCTCACAGCTCTCTATGACTCTCTGTGTGATGCGGTAGATGCTAGGGCCGTACACTCTCACTGCCGTGCCTTGCATCATTTTGTCTTGCCTTGCATGTGTTGGGGGAGCTGCATATTACCCGGGTGCTGATCCTCAGGGGGCCACCATGCCGGTCTTGACCGTGCATTGGTGAGCAGCCGCCCTCGGTTATTCCGAGAGGTCGGGCTCGACCCCCGGGTGGCGGCATCCACTCAACCGAGCTCGATGCTCGTGGTGGGTGAGTGCTTTCCGGTACTTGTTCCTCTCGCTCCCCCCCTCACCTTTTGTCTTGGTGTAACTGCAAGTTTCTGCAAGGAATTTACTGCATCCATGGCGTTTTTTTCCCTGTGTGTTTGGATAGGCTCACCCACGTCAATACACCCGTACTAGCATGTAACTTCCCAGTAACATCTGGTATCAGAGCCGTGAGACACGCCTCTCACTGCTCAGCGGTCCTGGGTCGTGGAATTGCTGAGGTCCATGCTGTCCGTGGTCCACGCATCATCGCAGCCACTCTCGCAGCTGCTCGCGGCCTCCACCTCCTACCTCTCCGCAGCACAGCAGCACTCTCAGCTGCAGCTCCGTCCTCGTCTCTCAGGACCGTGCGAGTGCCCTCTCGCTCACTCGCACTCTCGTGGCTTCTCACAGCCGCGAGCCATAGGTCCCTCTCTTCGGTCCTCACACTTCGCCCGGCTCCATCATCACTCTTCTCAGTGACTCGCGGCTGAATCTTCGGCCGCCCGTGGTGCCTGGATCGATCGTCACTCCCCAAGCCCTGTGAGCTGTCAGCCGGCTGACCCAGTCTCTCCAGAGTCATCCTTGATCGCAGCCCACGGTCGTGCATGGTCTTGAGGACGTCCACTGGCTCTTCTCTCTTTGCCGTAAACTGCCACCTCTCCTGGCAGCTGCACCCTGCCCGGCTGTCCTACGTGTCTTCGCAGTCTCTCTTGGCTGCCTTCAAGGCCACTCGTTCTGCACAGCACTTGCTTGCTGCCGTGTGCTCCTCTCTGGCACAGTATTCTCTTGCCTGCTGCACCTCATTTCTCCTCCTGGTGCTCGTGAGATGTGGATGTAGCGCTCTGCCGACAGACTCTCTGCATTGTTCCCAGCAGTTCGGCTGCCTCTATTACTGCAGCAGCCACCCTGGATTCTCCACCTCTCAACGGCCCTCCTGACGAGGAGCTCGACTCTCCTCGGACTGCGGCACGCCACGCAGACTACGGGTGGGAGGCTCCAATTTACTTCAACCCTCCTACACCCCCAGACTACGATACACCCCTCTAGTTTTGCATGCTCGACTCCAACTACTGGCAAGGGGACCTACAGAGGGAAGCAGCCGCACGTGAGGAGGAGATCAACCATCAAGTTTACACGACGGACAATCTGCCGCCGTCTCCTCCTCGCTCTACAATCATACAACCCCCAGCTGGCACTCAACCATCCACATCCTCATCTACATCTAACACTACTGCTGGCCCGTCTCCCGCTACAACTCCGTCGGCTGGGCCGACCCCAACCCCAGAGGTGCCAGGTGTTGTCCCCGTGCTTCCCGTGCACACTGATTCCATCGGCCTTGCAGGAGCAGTGCTTGACGCAGCAGCAGGGGCGGCAGCAACCTTTGCTGCAACTGCCCGAGCTTGTAGGGCACCCACTCAGACTGCAGTGGGGCGAGCAGCAGATGCATACGCTCACGCAGCAGCCTTGCTTACGCTGCTGGCAGCTGCTGCAGCAAACATTGCCACTCAGGTCACGTCAGCAGCAGCATCCATAGCAACAGCAGCCTCATCTGCAGCTGACGCCACTGCAGCTGCCGTCAGCTCCATCCGCTCCTCCACTGCATCAGCTGTTCTGACTCCCACAGGTGCTCCACGTGAGCTAACACAGCACGTCACCACAGGGGTTCTCGTGGCATCTGCATCTGCAGCAGTGACCGGCGCCACGGTCACCGGCCTTCTGTGCCTGACGGTGGCAATTGCAGGGTGGGTGGCAATGCTCTTCTCCTCAGCAGCAGCCGTGGTTGCTCCTCTCTTCACCCTCCTGCCACGGCATTAGATCGGTGAGACCATCCCTCATCCTGATCTCCTCTCCTCATTTTCTTCTTCCTTCTCATCCAACTCCTATTTTTCCTTTTATGCTCTCATCATGCCTGGACCAGAAAATAAGCTAGAAGCTCTTCAGGCCGCCCTAAGTGAGGCTCAAGCCGAACGCCGAAAGGCGCAAGATGAACTTGAGCGTGAGCGTGATGCACAGCAAGAGCTAGCCGCGTCAGTAGCTGCATTGGTTTTTGAACGTCTCCGCTCCATCCCAGCCTTTGCTGCAGCCCTCCCTGCCGACAAGTCAGTGTCTACTAACTCATCAGCACCCCCGAGTGGTGGTGCAACCAATGCCTCCTCCTCCTCTCCTTCCACTGGCACAGCCTCTGCTGGTGCTCTCCCACCAGCACGTCAAAAGGACTTTGAAACACCTCCACCTCATTTCACCTCAAAGCTCACCTTCACCTCCTGGGAGACACGCTTCAGTGCGTGGGCTCAGGGTGAGCTCCTGTGGGAGTATTATTCCCCCGCTAAGCCACCATTTGTGCCCCAGCCAGCGGAAGCTTCCCGTGCTGTGCAGGCACTCATCACTGCCGGTCCCGAAAACCTCCTGGATGACATCGGCACATATAATGCTGACCCCACCCGCGGCGCCACTGCAGACCCTGTGGGTGCCTATGCACTCATTCGCCGCAGGAAAACTGTCATTGGGCATGCTGCTCAGAGTGCTCTCACCGTGCAGTTCAACACCTTGCAGATGCGTGCGGACGAAACTGCAGATGAGTATTGGGCGCGCAGTCTGCGTCTTCTGAGGGACCTTGGCAAAGCCGCCCCAGGTCCTCTCTCTGCCTGTCTCTCCATTGTTGCTGGTCTCATCCCTGAGCTGTCCAATCTCTACCTCCATGTCTCCCAGGCAGAACTCGAGCGTCTTGCCTCTACACCTGTTCCTGCTGAGTCCCCACCGGGCATTGGCCCTTTGTTTGACTTCACTACTGCACGTCTTAGTGACTAGTGGAACTCCCTCCAAAACAAACGCATGCATCGCGCCGCCATCGCAGCAGTCACTACATCCTCACCCTCTTCTACTGCTGCAGCCTCTTCTGCTATCCCCTCCTCTCAGGGTTCTGTGCAGTCCACACAGGGTTCCTCTCGTCACGGGAGCAGTAGCTCTGGCTCCAGCCGTGGGGGAGGTCGTGGGGGTAGAGGGCGTGGGGGTGGACGTGGTGGCAAAAACTCTGGATCGTCTATTGCTGAGGTCACGTGCTGGAACTGTGGTGCTACTGGGCATTCAGCGCCCAAATATCCTGCACCCCGTGATGACATCCGTCTGGCCTCCTCCATGCGTGCCCACTGGGCACGCACCAGTGCTGCTACCTCTTCTGCTTCTGCCGCCGTGACAGTCTCATCGTCCTCCTCGTCCTCATCATCCTCATCCGCCTCGGCTCTCACCTCTGCACTGGCGCCTCTTCAACAGTCACCGGCTGCTCCCAGCCCTTGGGGCTGGGTGCCACCACCGACTGGGCCCTACTACGGGCCTCCATCTTCTCACTATCCTGTCCCTCATTGGGCTTGTGATGACGGCCAGTATTCTGACCGCTCCTCTGATCGCTCCTCCGAGCGCTCCTCTGATCGCCGCGACGAGGAGCGCACCCTTGAGCGTCGTCTGGCTGAGCTCCTTCACCTACGCACTCAGGGAGGTGAGAGTGTGAGTGGCCAACCCCGTGTGTTGTCATGTGAGTCTGATGTCACCCTTCGTGGCTCTGCCTCTGGTGGTGTGCAAGGGGATTTGCCTGATGATCGTGCTTGGATTGAGGAATGGCAATCTCATACCTATCCCTCGCGTCTTGGTTACCCACCTTCCTCCTCTCTCCGTGGCACTGTTGCTGTCTGTCTGGTTCTTCCCTCCACTCATGCATCACCTGGCCTCTGGATCATTGATTCCGGTGCCATCCATCACATGACCTCCTGTCGTTCCTCCTTTGTCTCTCTCGGGCCCGTCCAGTCTGTGCGCTCTGTCCGAACTGGCTCCGGCCAGCTCCTCCCTGTCCAAGGCGTTGGTGTCGTTCGTTTTGTTGGTCCCGGGGGCACTGTGTACCTCCCGGACGTCCTGTACGTTCCTGACCTTGAGGTCAGCCTTCTCTCTGTGACCACCCTTGATGATCAGGGCATGGATTTCTCATCCAGCTGCGGCCTTGCCTCAATCTCCCTTCGTTCCTCTGGTCGTGTTGTTCTTCGTGGTATTCGCTGTGATCGCCTGTTCCGCGTTCCTCTCATGTTGCCATCACCTTCCGCTGCCTCTGCCTTGGTGCACGTTGCTCCTTCTCTGTCTTCTGACCACGCTGACCTCTTGCATCGTCGTCTTTGTCACATTCACACTGCTGCGATCCAGCGCCTCCTTCGCCTTCAGCCTGCCCATGGCCTTGATCCTGCTACTTTCTCTCCTCCTTGCATGTCCACCTGCCTTGATTGTGTTGTTGGCAAAATGCACCGATCTCCTTTTTCCACCTCTGAGTCCACCACCTCGCATCCCCTTGATTTGGTGCATGCCGACGTCATGGGCCCCTTACCCCAGGACTTCCTCGGAGGCATAGGTCGGTACGTGCTGTGTCTCAGTGATGACTTCTCCCATTACCGCTGGGTCTTTGCTTTACGACACAAGAGTGATGTTACTGATGTCATTGAGTCCTGGCTCCCTCAGGCCGAACGCGCATGTCAGCGGTCCCTCCGCGTGTTCCGCAGTGACCGTGGTGGTGAATTCTATGGTCCCACGTCTCACTTTCTTGAGTCTCGTGGTGTTCGGCTTGAATCCACCGCTCCTTACACACCCCAACAAAATGGAGTCTCTGAGCGCTGGAACCGCACTCTCGCTGATGGTGTTCGTTCCCTCCTCTCCTCCTCTGGTCAGTCTCCCCTCTTTGCCTTTGAAGCCATGTCCTACATGACGTGGGTTTGGAACTGGATCCCCCATGGGCCCCTTCCCCACACTGTCACTCCGTTTGAACGATGGGCTGGTCTGCGTGTTGACCTTCGTCTAGCTCGCGTCTGGGGTTGTCTTGCCTCTGTCTGGGTACCATCCGACCAACGTGACGGTAAGCTGTCCCCCCGTGGTCGCCTTTGCATTTTTCTTGGTGTCTCCCCGTTCTCCAAGGCCTGGCGTTTCTGGGATCCTTCCCGTTGCCGTGTCCTTGAGTCCCGTGACGCTCTGTTCTTTGAACATCTCTTTGAGCGTGATGCTCCCCGCTTCGGGGGCTCCCTCACTCCGTCTCTTCGGGGTGGGGGTGGTGGTTCTCTGCCCTCTGGGCCTGTTATGGCTCCCTCAGTACGTCCCTCGGCCTCTCTTGTCTCCTCACCTGCTGATCACAGCCCTCCACTGTCTGTGTCCCCCTCACCGGACTCACCTCCCACGTCTCCCGTGGCCTCAACCAGTTCCCCTGTTGGCTCCCCTGCAGTCTCATCCTCTTCTCCCTCTCCTGGGGCAGCCTTGGAGCCCCCTGTCGCCTCGGTGCCCCCTCTTACCTCGTCCTCTCCACCTGGTTCACCCTGCTCCGTTGCGCCCTCCTCTCCTGCGCGCACTCCGCCTATTCCCCCATTCTCACCCTACACACGCGGTGGCCGTCTCCGAGCCCTCCCATCTCAGTCTCACCCTGTCGTCTCTGGCGACCCCGGCCTCCGTGCACTCGGCCTCACTACCTCTGGCTTGGCTACTTCTGTGGTCCACCCCAGCACTGCACTTGGTTACTCCCTTGTCGAACAAGAGTTCCACTCTGCGGTGACCTCGTCTGTAGCCGGGTACGTTGCATCGTGCTTTGCGGCTGCCGGCCTCTCACCCTTATCCCCTGAACCTCAGACTGTTCAGGCTGCTCGCACTGCCTCTGACTCCCTGCTATGGGAGCACGCCATGAAGGCCGAACTCAATGCTCTGTCTGAACACGGAGTGTACGAGCTTGTTGATCTCCCACCCGGCCGCAAGGCAGTTGCTGCCAAATGGGTGTACCGCCGCAAGCTAAACCCAGACAACACAGTAGAACGATACAAGGCTCGCCTCACGGCCAAGGGATTCTCTCAAATCCCTGGGGTTGACTTTGATGAAACATTTGCCCCAGTCGGCTGCTACACCACAGCCAGAGCTCTGCTCAGCCTAGTTGCACAACATGACTGGGAACTTGAGCAAATGGATGTCAACAACGCCTTTCTTCATGGAAAACTTGATGAAGAGATCTACATGGTCCAGCCACCAGGTTTCTTTGATGGCACAAACCGAGTTTGGCGTCTGCGCAAGGCCCTTTACGGCCTCAAACAGTCTCCACGGTGCTGGAACCAAGAAATCACAACCACCCTTGAAAGAGGGGGGTACAAGCGGAGTACTGTGGATCCAGCCCTCTTTCTCGGGCCTCCCACCAAACCGCTTGTTGCCATTCTTGTGTACGTAGATGATCTTCTCATTGCCTCTCCCGACGCTGCATCTGTGGCGTCCGCCAAGTCTCTGCTACAAGCGGCATATAAGATGAAGGATCTTGGTCCAACCCGTGTCTTTCTAGGGATGGAGTTGGAGCATGATCGCACACGCCGCACCTTGTACGTGCATCAGGCTGCGTATGTACGCAGCCTGGGGGAGCGCTTTGCACCCCTTCTTACCTCCAGTCCCACAGCGTCCACTCCCATGACGCCTGCCGGGCAGTCACTCCTGAAGTCACTTGACCTCACCAAGCTGGGGGAGGCAGTGGATGTGACTGATTATCTCCGAGTCATTGGCTCTCTGATGTACCTCGCCACAACCACCCATGCAGATGTTGCCTTTGCCGTGAACTTTCTTTCACAGTTCTCCCAGTGCCCTCGAGGACGTCACCTCGAGGCAGCATTGCGAGTGGTACGGTACGCTCTCTCTACCCCTCGTGTTGGACTGCTCTTCCGTGCACAGCCCTCTGTTGTGGTAGATGGTTTCACGGACAGTGACTGGGCACATGATGCCGATGCTCGTAGTCGCACAGGATACATCTTCCTGGTTGGTGGCACTGCAGTCTCTTGGAAAAGTGGCAAGCAAGGATGTGTGGCACGCAGCACTGCTGAGGCTGAGTATGTTGCTCTGGGGGCAGGCACTTGTGAGGCTCTCTGGCTATGCCGTCTGCTGCAACAGCTACGCGTTCCCATTCGCTGTATCACTCTACGCTGTGATAACCAAAGCACAAAAGCCATCGCTGAAAACAATGGCATGCATCATTCACGCACAAAAAACATCAATGTGGAGCATCATTTTGTTCGTGAGTGCATTGCTGCTGGTGTTGTCCAGATCACTTGGGTGGATACACGGTCACAGAGAGCTGATTTCCTCACCAAGGCCCTCAGTCGTAATGTTTTCAAAAGTGTTGTACACTCTGTGGGTCTCATCTGTCAGCATGATCCAAGCTGAGTTCTCCTGTTCTCCCTCTTCTGTTGCCACGTTCACACCTTGTGATCCTTCTCTGTGTGTGTGGGTTGCTTGTCTGCGGGTCATGGGGGAGTGTTGAAGTTCGTTGGCCACTCATAACTCTATGCCCACTTGTCTCACATATTCTCTACACACTGATGTACAGATTAACTAACAATGGTACTACCTGGGGAGGTGTCAGACGCAGCCATCATGGTTGGAGCTGTGAACGTCCTCAAGCTGATGCTGGACCCAAGGAGGCTCTCTGGCACCCATGCTACCATTGCATGATTTATCACAGCTCTCTATGACTCTCTGTGTGATGCGGTAGATGCTAGGGCCGTACATGTTGGTTTTTGCACATCTCTCATTGTGCTCTGTTGTGTCCTCCCGGCTTGTGTACATCGGCGTGCAGATGACTGACGGCGAGACTCGACACTGATGGAGTGTCGTCCGGTGGAGCCGACGCACGCTGAGGACTTCTCGCAGTTCGCTGGAGCCTCCTCTCTCAGGCGACGCGCTCAGCTCCATCG